>WAAB01021215.1:0-11334 GCA_013389865.1 Piaya cayana
TTCTGTGATTCTGAGTTCCTACTGGTAAACTCAGAAAAATATATTCCGGAGCCCCATTCTGCAGACACTTTTATGTCATTTCTCCTTCAGTCACTTTATTTTTTTATTGCCAAATACTTTTGCATGAGGATGGGATTTGATATTTGAGAACTCATAGGCTTCTGTTGCTTCTTCCCTGAGTGAAGTTATAATGCACTTGTGACACCAGAGGTGGCTGTTGTGGTTCTGTCATAAAAGGGTGGTTTCAGGTGGGGAGAATAAGCAGTAGGAGCAGAAGTATTAATACAACCTCATAGTCCCAGCAAAGAGGCAAACATGTTTCTGAACTGAGAATAGCTCTAAAGTTTTGCATATTGCATAAGGTGCCCTTTTGTATTATCAACCAGATTATCAACTGGTACACAGAAAAGGATTAGGTTGTGTGGTGTGTGTAGTGGGTTTTACTGAGCTTTTTATTATATGTAATGTATAACAGAGGTAGATTTTGGCAACATAGATGACAACTCTAGCCTAACAATTTTAACAAAGCCTGTTACCTGGGAACAGTGCTTTTGGTGTCAGCAGCAACAGCCGTAATGGCTGTTTAATTCTTTCTTTTAACAGGATACTTCGTTGTCACACAGAATAGAAGGAAGACCAAATGGTAGCAGAATACCAGATGTGGAAGCTTTAATTACAAGGAAAATCAAACCAGGGTTTTAACTTGGGGTTTCAAGGTGCTTGCACAGCTTTCTGCAGAGCCTCTGCTGAGTCAGTTGCACCAGGAAGAAGTCTTATGCTGTCCTTGCCTATGTGACTGTTTGCCTGTACAGGATGTGTTTTTCTGCCAGTACATCCTCCTTTCCTCCCACCTCTCCTTATTCATTTCAAGAAGAGCAATGTAAGTAGTACTCTGAGGCCTCATTTAGCTGAGCAATTTTTCTGTCCAATTAGCAAATTTCTTGCATCACTGCTTTTAGAATTGATGTGACCACAGTCCTCTAACTAGTTACAATGCATCAACTCCATCTTGAACAGTACTGATTTCTGTTTATCAGGGAATAACATACAGAAATGCTGACAAGAAGGTTTGCATGCACCCTTCTCCAGCTGCTCTTTAGATGAGGGCTCAGTGTTGCAGGTTTTGTGCCACTGGACCCCTTCTTACTGATGATATTGATCTATTTGTATTTCTTAAGCTGAATTGCATGGTTTGTGAACCTTGCACAGATGTTGTGGTCCCAGCATAGTTCTTGTGTTGATTCCTTGCCTGACTTTGGGTACATGGACCTGATCATAGCAGCTGGGAGCCTTCATTTGCAGGCTGAGCAAGTCCAGTTAACCTGGATCCTAGCTCAACCACTCTCCTTGAAGGACTGGTGCAGTCTGCTTCATGCTTCAGTTTTTCTCTCTGTAAAATAAGGATAGAATAAAACCACCTGTAAGGTGAGGAGTACAAAGGTAATAAATACTTCAGCAGATAGGAATACCATCCACTGAAGCCTTTGTCCTTCATTTCCTTAATTCTTTGGGAAGAGTTAAGTTCACAGAGAAGGTGGACTTCTGAATCTTGCCAGTCATAGGCTTCACATCTGTGTCACTCCACTGGCCCTTATCCTACCTCCTATGAATCTTCTGATAAATCCATCCTCCCAGATGGTTTTTCATTTGCTCTAGGGGAAATACACGCTGCAATTACAAATGCCCTTTCCTAATATTTCCTTTCTTTAAAGTCTTAACCTCCATTGGGAACTCAGTAATATCCATCTTTACCACCTGATAAAATGGTCAGCATCAGGTCACCAATACTTATTTCCCAGCCCTCTTACAGTATGAAGATGCTTTTTCTTTTTCCTTTGCAGCAGCAGAATGTAACTTGAGTGATGGTTGTTTCACAGAATGCTGTGCTCACATGCTGCCAATTTAGTGATCTCACCTGCAATACAAGACCTTCTGTTCTATCGCTTTTACTCCTACCATTTCTTTCTTGCCTTTGAATATTGTTGTTAAAGAGGATGATCTCTTTAACTGTAGTAATAGTAATTGTAAACTTACAAGCTTCTTGCAGTTAAGATAGGAGTTATTACCCTCCCAGAACAGATAAACTGTCCCAAGTATTAGGGGAAAGAAAACTTATACCATAACTTTGTTCTATTCTTTTCACAAGCAGAAGGTGAAATAAGATTATCTCAGATGGGCAGCATCCACTCGAAAATTGTTAAATTACTGTATTTGAAATAGAGAAATTATTTTATTTTTATTTATTCTTGCTCTCCAATTTAATCAAGCTTTTGAAAAACTAGGGAGATTAATTTTTTAAGTATTCCATATCTTCACTTTGTATTTCAAAAAGTAGCTCCTACTTCACATTTCTGGTTTATGTAAGTTTTCTGTAAAAAGTATGAATAAATTATCCATTAGAGCATCACCCTTCTCTAGGTACCTTTGCCATTTCCTTCGCTGTAGATATGGGCCCTTTCATTTATTGTGTTACCCTTTTTCTCTGTACCTGCAGTTGCTATAAATTCTCAACATTGCTTGATACTCACATCCTTGTCTGAGTTTATTACCTGCTGCTGCTGAGGTCACCTGCCAAGCTGTCTCTATCCAGAAAAGGCCAAATGAGGTACAGTTAAAAATTCCTGGTTACAAATAAAATTTTAAAAAAACCCAACCAAAAATAAACATACCTTTAGAGAGACTATGAAAAGTCTTGGACCACTTGCTTTGCTGCAGAGAGCTATGTGGCTTGAAAAATAATACATATTTCACTATTTCTACTCTGCAGACCACCTATGGAAGAGGTAAAATCTGAGAATTGCTGAACATATTCACAACTCTTTGTGCATACAAAATCTGTGGCCCAAATTTTTTATTGTCATGCCATGAGGTTCTCTTCTGTGGTCATGGCTGACTCAAACAGGTAGTAAATACTGGCTTTGCAGCTGACTTCCCAATCACAAAAATAATGCTGTCCTTGTATCTAACTGTTCTCACATAATGTAGATCACTCATTGCAGAACTCAGTTTCACTGCAACTGAACTGACAGCGGGAACAATTAGCATTCTTAAAGGTAAACATGAATCCTTATCACTTGGCTGCTGCTGCTGCAGGGTGCGATAGGTAGATGAATGCTTGGTAGTGACAATTCAAGATGAGAGACTGTAACAAAGCAGGAAAGAAAAGTCTCTGTAGTGACAATAAGGGTACATAACAGTTCTGGCATATATAACTTTGAGTCAGTTACCTCCCAATCAAATTGTCACGAGACACAAACTGCTCAAACAACAGTAGAGCAAACCTTATCTTTCATCATATAATCATCATAGACTGGTTTGTATTGGAACAATTGAAGCTCATCCATTCCAAATCCCCTGCAGAAAGCAAGTACATCTTCAACTCAATCAGGCTGCCCATCCACCATGACCTTGATGTTTCCAGGGATGGGACATCTACTACCTCTTTGGGCAATCTGTGCCAGTGTCTCACCACCCTCAGTGTAAACAATTACTTCCTTATACATAGTCTGAATCTCCCTTTTTAAAACCGTTACCTTTTGTCCTGTCACAACAGGCTCTGCCAAAAAGGTTGCCCCCATCTTTCTTAAAGGAGACCTTTAAGTGCTGAAAGGCCACAATAAGGTCTTCCCAGAGCCTTCTGTTCTTCAGGCTGAACAACCCCAACCCTCTCACCCTGTCCTCATATGGGAGGTATTCCAGTCCTCTGATCACTTTTGTGGCCTCCTCTGGATCTGCTCCAACAGGTGCATGTCTGACATACCTGTAAGAGCCTTTCTTACTATTCTTTGCACTCCTTGCCAATTCCAGCTCCATCTGGCCTTCCCGACCCCATCTGTGCACAAGTGGGGAGCATCCCTATCCTCTTCCCAGGTTCCCTGTTCCTGCTTGCACTGCCTGTGCATTTCCTTCTTGCATTTTAGTTTGACCAGCAGGTTTCAACTCAGCCATGCTGGTCTCTTGTGTCTCTTTCCTTATGTCTTACACCTGGGGACAAAGAACTTTTGTCCTCTATGCATAGCATCCTTAAAAATCTCCCTGCTCCCTTGTCTCTGAGGTCAGTTTCCCAGGTGGTCCTAATGTATAGCTCCTTGAAGAGCTGGAAATTTGCTTTCCTGAAATTCAGGATCCTGATTTTACTCTTTGCCTGATCCATATCCTTCAGGACTGTGAACTCCACCAGTGCAGCCCATGCTGCCTCCAACATTGACATCACTGATTATCTCAGTTTTATCGGTAACCATCAGGTCCAGTATTGCATCCCCTCTTAAGAAGTTATCCTCAATGCACTCCAGGAGTCTTTTGGATTGCCTAAAGCTTGCCTTGCTGCTTTTCCAGCAGTTGTTGTGGTGGTTGAAGTCCCTCTGTAGGATGACAGCCTGCAAGTATGATACCTTCTGTAGCTGGAGTAAGAAGGCTTTGTCAATAGGCTTCCTTTCATCAGGTGGAGTGCAGTAGATACAAGCTAAAAGGTTCCCTTTGTAGCCTTAGTCTCTGATTCTTACCCCTAACCTTTTAACCTGCTCATGGCTGCTGCTAACAGACAGCTCTCCATTTCTTAATGTAGAGGGCACATCTCAGAAATGCAGGCTGAGGGCCCTCACTAGTACCACATTCCTCTAACTTTGGTGTGGCACCCCTCTGCTTGTCTCAGGCAAGCCTCGTATTATACACCTTCCAGTCTAGTTTAAAGCTAGAATTAGCTTGGATCTTTTTACCTAGCAAGTATAAATTCTGAGAATTTGTCAAGAACAGGATGGGCAAGAATTCTATATGACCTTGAATGAAACGGTTATTGTTCCAGCTGTTTGCTTAGCAGGTCACAGGTGCTAAAACTTGAATATCTAAGTGAGAGTTACCTTGTTCTCTAACGAGGCTGGCCTTTCCTTTACTTCTTGGGTTTTGTTCATGGAGAGCATACAATATTGCAGATCAGATCTAAGGCATACTGGCAGTGCTTGCTATCATATTAGGTATTTTCTCTGTTTACCCATATACAGTGTTTCAGCCTGTACAGGCACTTGTATTTGTGTTCTCCATAGACCTAATTATCTCAAGTGCAAATTCACTCCTGTGCAATTCTATTTCTAGTTTCACATTTAGTTAATAGGGATTTTGATCTCCCTCCACCACAAAATCTCTGCTCAGCTGCTGCTTAATCCTGTTTCTGCTTATGTTTCAGAGCCATATGCAGCTCTGAGCTGTGCCTCACATGAACTGCATTAGCATTTATAAGTGAGGATTCCCTGCTTCTCTTGCCTGGGCATCTGATCAGATAGGCATGCCTCAACTCTGCTGGGGCCTTCCCTGCTAGCCAGTTCTTTTGAAATGTTTGACTCTGTGGTATGAGTCAAAGCAGAGATGATAAGCAGGGGCATTCCCTCATTTCTGCAGGTGAGTAGTATTTTAGCTATTTGGGATTGGGATGACAGTCATTCCCATTCTCTGGCCTACTGAATGTTTGAACACTTTTATGGGGTGGGCCAGCTTCTACATAAGAAATTTAGAGCATCTTCCAGCCCATGACAAATAAGTGTTTTAGGATACAGCAGGTCTGGGCCCAGTATGAAAAAGGAAACATCTTAAATCAGGTTCTGGTACTGAATGGATGTGAGGCATCTAATTTCAGTATTCCCTGGAGGACAACATCTTAAAACCTCAAAAATATTTCTTTTGGTATCCACCTCCCATGCAATCACTATAGAGTAATTTGGGAACTTGCAAATTCCAGTCAATCCAAGGTTATCTAGAAGTTAATTTTTGTGTTTTGTTGAGTCTATGCTTAGCCTTTAACTTGTGTGGGAGAAGAAGAAAAGGGAAGAGTAAGCGCAAATGCAAACCAACACAGCGAATTAAATAATCCATCTCTGGTACACTGGGAGTTCATAATCAAATTAACTGACAAGGTCCTCTGCATTTCTTACTGGTACAGGATTAAATATCCTGCCTAGAGACAGAGAACGGAGATCACAGTTGTCTTCTAATAGGGCTGATGACCCCTATGGGATGAGCAAGTGGTAACCATCAAACTCCATCAAAGAGAGTAACTCAGACTTGCACTGTCTTCTAGATTTTACTTTATGAAGCTGTTTATTATGAAGACCTGGCCAAGCAAGTGCCCAGGGAAATAAATGATTGGACATACGCTGCATATCCAGAGCTTAAAAATATCTCTGTGAATTTTCAAAAGGCAGAGATGCTCCTCAGGAGGGAAAGAAGAGACAGTGCTAATTGCATTCATCACTTCAGGAGCATGAGTTGTTGATAAGGTGTTGATAGCTAAGATAACAAGTTGCATCCCTATGTAGCACCCCATTTCTACTTGTTGCCTTGCTTCTTAAACCATTTGTACAGTGTGTCCCTGAATAAAATTTTCTTTATTGACTTGCTAGTTTTTTGTATGAAAAAGTTATGGGCAAATATAGCATTAAAGCTGTTTCCTCTGCCTTAATACTATATCAAGCTTCTGTCAAGGTCAGTAGCATCATTAGCACAGGCTATATCCTAGACTTGCTTTCCCATTGCTTGGGATGTCTGGTGCCAAGATATGCTCCATGTGGGATCCCTTAGAGCAGAGCTGCTGTATTTGAGATATACCCAAAGGCTTCAGTCTTCCTTTGAAACATTTCAGTATTGTCTTTACTCTGAGTGGCTCCTGCTGCTGTTAATTAATGTGGGTTAAGCCCAATTTTTTGGCAAGCAGAGACACTAGTGTGAAGAAGTCTTGCTGCAGGAATTGTCAGGTAAGACACTGTTCTCTTATTCCAAGTCATCTGGCCAAACTCACTCAGAGCAGGTACAACTAGATCACAAAGTCTGTCTTACAGTTCAGGAACTGTATTTTTATTGGTCTCATTAAAAGAACATGGATTGAAAGCAATTATGCTGAAAACACAGTCTCTTACCAACATAAGATAAATAAATGCAAAATATTTCAAAGCTTAAGAGAACATAGACCTTTAGAAGATAATTTTTCAGTGGATGTCTTTGAAACAGCAACCGAGAGATACACTTAGCATATCCAGGGGAGTCAAAGTCATAAATGAAAACAAAGAAAGCAAGTAAAAATGACGAAGCGTGTTTCTCAATTGTCTGAATATGGCTCAGACTCAGAGTACTGCACAGAAACACCCAAACCATCTGCATCAGGATTCTTCTACCTCATTTTTATAGAAAAAAAAAAAACAATAAATATTATAAGTAACAAGAACCTTGTTTCAGAAATCAGTACTGAAGATGGAATCCAGTACAAATCTAAATACTTGGCTAGTGTTATTTGAAAGTAGAAAGTGAACCCTGCACNGGCTAGATATCAGGAAAATTTTTTTCTTGGAAAGGGTCACTGGGCATTGGAACAGGCTGCCCAGGGAGGTTCCCTGGAGATGTTTCAAAGGTGGGTGGATGAGGTGCTGAGGGACATGGTTTAATGGTTTATAGGAATGGTTGGACTTAATGATCCTGTGGGTCTTTTCCAAGCTAGCAATTCTATGAACTCTATGTTTTTCTACTTAAATTCTTAAGAGGCTTGTTTACATTGATAAAGGTATTTTTTAGGTAATACCTGGCCCATACATATCTGGAATGTTAGGGCATCTATTTCTTTCTCATTCTGTTTTTTTTTTCTGCCTGCTGTATTTAAAATGCCCTATGTTATATCAACGCAAAATGAGCTTTTCACTGCATGGATTACAATGTGCTAGAGAGTGAATGCATGGTCCAATTCTGCCCTTTTAAATATTCTTTACAGTAGTCTTCAGGTTCATAATTATGTTATTTAAATAATGTGTTTGTTTTAAAATGATGCTTTCATGTACAGTGCATGGAGCAGAAGAGACTGTGAAAAAAGAATACGTTTTCATGTTCAGCTCTCATTCATGGTGTATTTGTGTGCCTATATGCACAAGCTTAATAATACCTGAACCTAGTTTTCTGCATTCACTATGAAAGGAGGTTCATAGAGGCTCATGACTGTAACCTCTCTTTGAGTCTGAAGGAGGGGGAGAGCACACCTTAAAAATGCTGCTTTAGACAGTCAGAGTCTGGATTCTTTGGAATTATACACACAAACCCTGTTTAGCTCTTCCCAATGAACATGGCTATTTCAAGAAATATAAGCATATGAAATAATCACTGATTATTTGAGACACCTGACTATTTGAGACAGCTTCCAAGTTGTGTTGCCACATTGTGAATACTGAAATGTTACCTGAGTATGGTGGCGAGAGGGAACCTGAAGTGCAAGCTCACATCAAAATTCTTTGATGATCAGGAATAAGAGGTCTAGTTTTGAACTTTAGAAACAGAGTGCAGGAGGACTCTGAGGAAGGTAAAAACATAGCAACTTCATAGCCAGCAGATCGGCTTTTCTGAGATACGACAAATATAGATGTTTGAGTTCTTCAGTGCTGATGGCAGGTGGAGAGCAAAAATGATACTCCTTGGCTCTCTGCATAGACAAGGGGCCTGTTATCAGAGGCCCGATTGCCCAAGGATTGCCTGAAGAGCAAAAGTACTGTAACGAGCTGTAGGGAGGCACATCTGCAGATAATCAGTTAGAATGAAGGAGTATAGCTGAATTTTTGAGACCTTCTGTTGAATTTGCAGGGTTACAGCTAAGAAAAAAGTACTTCTTTGCTCATAAACAAGACAAACTGGATCAGTAAAACAGTGAGATTAAATGTGTAATCTTACAATGTTCTACTCAGTCACTTTCAGAGCAGAACACTATTTTCCATTTACTCTTGATGTTGATTTTTCCCCGAGGGACCCTACAAAAACTGAGAGAATAAGAAAAGATACAAGAAAAAAAATCTCCCAGAGCTCTCAGAAGAAATGAGCTCTTCATATGAGGTGAATTTTCCATACAATTACATTAAACACAAACAGAAATTGACCGCCAGGTGTTCAAAAGCAGTAGGCAAAGCTGTTTTATTTAAGCAGTGGAGTTTATCAGCACTAACTCTTGCCGGGTTTTGTCACAGGTCAGTGGTGTCAAGAGTGATAGTGTGAGCCTTAGACCATTGAAAAACAGCAGCTTATTCTATGTTTGATTTTCCTATTACAGGATGGTTGACTTTGTATCCTAGGTGACTAGGGTTCAAACCTCTGAGATTAATAAAACAGCTCATTAGAGTATAATTCTTCTCCTTCAGTCTCCATGCAGGTTATTGTGGTACACTCAGCAGATGATCTTCATGTGGACCGCTGTATCTGTACTGGTCTTCTTGTCTCTTTTCCTGAGTGCAGATGATGATGAAAACCACCTCTGAATGAACTGTACTTATAGCAAAATGTTGCTGTGTTAGGACTCCAAACGAGCCCCAAGTATGACAGGAAGGCCTAAACATTCTGTTGATTTCGTAGTTTATCTTCTCAAAGTCTCACTGAAAATGTGCATCCTGGATAAGAAATTTGGGCCAGCTTAGAAAAGTATAAATTTGCAATAATTTTTGGCCCCTTTATTCCTCCCTCCCATCATTAAAAAAAGCTGCAACTTAGAAAAAGTAATTTGCTAAACATCAGTGACCAAAATGTAGTGCCTGGAAAACAGTTCTCTAACCTTATAATGTGCAAGGGACAGCCAGAGGATCTGTGCTGAATGCGGGTACAGACTTAGTTTCTCAGGAGGTTAATTTAATAAACATCCTAAAACTGTAATTTTAGTAAGTTAGATATAATTGCAAATCAGGCTTTAAAATATGCAGTAGTGGAAAAGTAAGCTACATTTTCTTTCCCCTCTTTTTTCCTTAAGGGAGGAAAGAAATTTCCTTATTTCAGAAGCTGCTGAAAACACTAATTCAGGATTTGCACCTGCAGACTCTGGGAAGTACATGTGAATTGTTAAATTTTCATCTTCTAAAGGATTGATTCAGAGTAATTTCCTCAGCCCCTGATTATGCACCCAAATGGAGAACAGATTGGGCAGATGTTACACTGTACTTGGTTTAAATACTCTCAGTTCTGAGACCCAGAGAGCTAATGAAAATGTCCTGAAGAGATGCAGTGTTCTGGAGCAAGTGTTACCTGCACCCTAAATGCCGTCCCAATTAAGATGACTAACTTAGTCACATAATTACCTAGATTTGAGGTTTTCCTTGAACTGAGATACAAATCACTCTTGATTATTTCAGTGGTTTTCTGTTTGAATTATGGGGGATTGAGGCATGGGGTAGGATTTTAAGAAAGAACAATAGCATTTTTGCATGTCATGTGAAGATTAATTATTTCACCTCTTGGCTCTGATGAGGCATCTGATGAAACAACTGGTAGCACCACAAAAATCCATCACTGTTATAAATATTTAATGGACACCTAGACTGTCATACTTGAAATCCACTGTTACCATTGCCCATCCCCCTGCTGGAGCAAAATTGTGGGTGGTTTTTTTTCTGGATCTTTCTTTTAGCTGAGACGTGAGGGGTTTTTTAAATGAAAACCAAAATTTGTATTTATCATTATCAATTATAGTCAACAATTTTTTGATTGTGTGAGTAAAAATGGATCTTCTGTATTATTGCCTTCAAAGTTCAGAAGCCTTTGCTATGAGATTCTTTTTTTCTCTTTTTTCCCCTCTTTTCTTCTCCTTCTTCAACAATATTTATCATTTCCTGTACCTCAGCTCAGTTTATCTCCTTGCCCAGATTATGAGCAACACTGGCTGTGAAAAAGGCTGAAGAGCATGTGAATATAGTGGGTGTGAGTTTTTTCCAGTCTTCTGTTGAGGGTGGAGTTTTTAAGGGTCGTGGGGTCACAGTCTTGCTTCCACTGTGCTGCTCTTGTCTTTGGCTCAGATCGGTGTTTATTACTGCGTCATCAGCTTCCCAGGGAAGTGAGCCCTAGATTACTTTAGAGGTGACTTCTGGTAGTGAGTTCTGTCTGTCTGAGACAAATTACCAACTGTGCAGATGAGTACCTGATTTTGATAACACAGAAATTCCTATTTCTTCATTCACCTAGGATGTCTCTTCTTCTGGGATTGTTTAGTGTAATCAACAAAACAGCTTACACAGCTGCATCCAGCAACAGGACGGTGAGTTCTGTGGTGCGGGTGACCACTAAAGGTGGTGGAGCGCTTCCCTGACCAGGTAAAAGCCTAAAAACCTCAATCGGGGGTCGGCGCTAGGCTCTTGGCTCAACGGCCGTTCCCGCACAGTGCCTGATGGGAGGGGGTGGTTCCAGAGGCTACCGCAAGGGATTTAAATGGTCCTTAGGGAGCACAGCGACCAGAGCACAGGCAAAGAGGAGAGTGGCAAAGCGGTGCGGGGCACGTTGAACAGGGCACGTTAAACAGGGCAGTTTGAGAGGCAATTAGGGAGAGCAGGGAGGGCACAGAGAGGG
>WAAB01021216.1:379-12708 GCA_013389865.1 Piaya cayana
CAGGTTTCCTTCTTCTGGAAGGAACCTGCTGCCATTCCCCATCCCTTATGGCCCTGAGCTTACAGTTTGCAGGTGGCTGGTTATCAGTCATACCAGGTTGAACAGGCTGCTGAGGGAGTGAGAGGGCCCTGCTCCACATGTCTATCTCCCTCTTGCATTCCCTGATCGTCCTTAGTCTCCTTACCTCCTACCTTAACTCCTCCACCATGTGAAGAAGTTCCTCCACTCGAAGGCAGCTTTTGCAAGTGGAGCCCATAACGGAAGCAGAGGCATGAGCTGGTTTGGGAGGGGGGCACTGCCTGCAGCTCATGGTCTGGACAGCTGCATTTACCCACTGTGGCTGCGTCTGGGTAGCAGCATCCTTCCTGCCTACTGCTGCACTCGGAGTAGCTTTGACCTTCTGACGTGTAGCCACCATGGTCTTTGCTGCCTCGTCTCTGCTCTTAGAGTCCTTTCTCCATGGTCCCCCTAGCTTTCAGTCTACTCCTGCAAGAATAAATGCCTGTCACTTCTGAAACAGCACTTTGGGGAAAAAAATCATTTAATGGCCCCATTTCTGTAAGCATATTTAAAATTCCTCAAGATACAGCAGACATCCAGAAAGTATCAGTTTCTTCAACTGTCTAGTTCTACTAGGAATTCTATTGTTTTTTAGGCTTACCTTTAAATGCACACCTGACTTCTAAGACTGGCTTTGCCCCTTCTTCTGAAAACATAACTTTTCCTCTGTCTCATCTGCACTGCAAAGCACCCTGCACAGGCAGCTCTGCCTCCCTAGAGTTCAGGTATCTACTGAAGATTGCTGTTGCTCCTTTTCAGCAGGTTCTCTATTACCGGTGTGAAGAGTTATGTACAGTTTAAGAGCTGTATTAATACATCCCCCCTTGAGATCTTGTCCTTTCTTCTTGATGCTAAAGACATATTTGGTGAATAAACGGTTAAAAGAAACACATTTACTTTCACACCTACTAACAGGAACAAATCCCACCTGTCTGCAGTGTTCAGGGTTTGAAAGAGAACAGTCTCCTGCAAGGTTAAAGAGCAATTCAGTATAACAATAAATGCCACAAAAGGGGACTGTAATTCTCAAGTGTTGATCTCTACACCAGCACACAATGTCTTTCAAATATCTGAAGTAGCAGAGCAGGAATGACTATAAGTTCCTTTCAGCTAGCAGTGTTTTGTCCTGCAGTGATCAGGGACCAGTCCCTCTCGACATCCTCATGGTAACATCTACATGACATGTAAGCACTTCATGCTCTGTAAACATATTATGAGGGAAACACAACCAGTATGAGCTGCAACCAAATTATGGAGGTCTCTAATTTCCAAACAGGAACATGTCAGAGATGACTGTCCTCAATGACTGAGCTCTTCTCAGGGCAATCAAAAGCAGTATATATCTAGGCAAGATGTCATATTACCAGGTTCACGGCAGTCATTGAGAGAGCTCTTGCACCTCTCTCTGTTAACCAACAAATTCCTTCCTAGAGTCATCTGAAGGAGGAGCACTGCCTCTGAACTGAAACTAAATTTATCTTATTTTCATTTTTTGTCACTTATCTCCACTTGAATTATGAATTCCAATCTGGAACTTCACTCACAGAAGCTAATCTCTGACTAGATTCTGTGCTAGGCAGCTCAGACCCTATCTCCAGTTTTAATAACTATCAGCATGTGACATTTGTGGATCAGGATGCAAATAGATTTACTGATAATGATACTAGAGTAGGTAGATGCAAACAACAGTATTACACAGATACAGAAAATGTATCTGAAACTTTCTTTAAAGTCAACAACAACAAAAAAGGTGACAATGAAAGTCAGAAAAGGATGAAAAGACTCTCAAACTAAGCATCTTGACTAAATACCACAGTGTAAAAATCTTGCACCATCTTGCATAGAGAAACTTATTAGCAAAAGAACATAACCCAAGAAACAGTTACATAGAAGGAGGTTGTCAGTATAGCACAAGAAATCCAACCTTTTTTTTTCCCCTTGTTCTGCCCTTTAATTCTGAACTCTGTCAGACACCATAGCTGCATTTTTACAATGTAGTTTGCTCTGGGGAATACTGGGTTAGCACACACAGGGCCTCAGCTGTCCTATCAGTTTAGTCCCAGCACAATACTTACCTTTTGGTTGCATATTTCCTTTGTGTTTTGTTTCTCCATACTATTAAAAGGGAAGTGCAGGCTTACAAGGGCCACTAAGATCAAGCAGCAGGTTACCACAGGTAGAAGTTTTTAAGTGTCATGAAGACATAACACCAGAAAAATAGTAGGAAGTCATTCATAGCTACACCCACAGAGTAAGCACTTGGCTCTCTAGGGTTTGTTCCTGTGTTTTGACACATTTTGCCCAGTCAGACAGCACTAGGAGGCACACATAAGCAAATGTCTACACTAAACTCCAGTATCTATAGTACCATCATCATGACCAACATTTTATGGGCAATTCCTTTGTAAATGCTTATGTTGGTACGATGCTGCTAAGACTTAGTACTTGCTGAGATTACAAGAAGAACATGCCAGCCAGTTCAGAATTCAGGCACAAATACCAGTGATATTACTCTGAGCTAAACATTTAATTGTAGTGCTCAATAATTAACCTGAGCTTTCTGAGTTCACAGGTTCATGGACAAGATGTCTTTTTAGGTCTGGGGAATTAGATGTGATGCAGGGGTCAACTATGCAAAAAAGTGGATGAGCCATGAGGAGTATCTCAGCAGAATATCTATCCTATGCAATTGAAGCAAAATAACCTGCCTGTGTGAGGAGAGGCTGGTGTTTACTAGAAAGCAGTAGCAGATAAGAATAAGCAGTAGAACCACATTTTCAAGAGGACTGAATTATCAGTCATAATAATAACTTCTGAAATATCTATCTTGTAAGTCCAGTTTGGTCCTGCAAGTGTTTGCTTTTGTGATCCTTAATAGTGCAGATAAGTTCTACTACATCCTAAAACTATATATATGCATTTCCCAGCTTTACAGATGAAATTGTTAGAGATACTCTGGTGCCTGGCAGTAAATAAAAGCAGCAGATATTCTGTAATCTCTGCAGCAGCAAAAGATCTCACTGAAGGAACCTGCTGCTATGGCATCGACATTTGCAATAATCACATTTAGGAAGAGAACGTGGCACCACTTGTTCAATGTGATTGAGCTGTTGCAGAGACTCGTGCTAGCTAATTAATCACCAGGACTGCTGAAAGGGAAGAATCCTTTCCAGACAGATTTATAGGCATAGCTGAAATAAACCTGAGAACACTTTCTATTTTCTCTGTTTGTGTGCAGAAAAGAGTCAATTGCGAGGCTGGCACTCACATTGGTGATCTGCAGTGGGTTAACAGTGAAACAAGAGATGGAAAGCCCAACCTGATCTTGAATAAATAAAACCCTTCTGTGTATTTCCTCTGCAAAAGCCCAAATCAAGATGGAAAATTAATAATAAGTATCAGGCTCTGAAGTATAGTAACAGCTAGAATAATCTGATCGGTATTTAAAATAATTTAATATTCACTGTTGTATTTAAAGACCCTGATTCCCTGATTTTTTTTTGTTCTCCTTAAGCAACATGAAAAGAAATATGTGGATTGTGAGCTTCCTATCATTAATATAGATGAGATCTTCTTTTGTTGTCAATAACAATTAGCTATGATGAGTAACTTCTAAAAATCTTCAAAGCATTTCTCAAGTCTTAAGACCCTGATACTATAAAGGTTTATTCACATGCATAATGTTAAGCTTACAAACAGTGCTTCTGCATGCAGCAGGAACATCGATAATCCAATTTCCATCACATCCCTATAGGATAAACATACCCCTCTCTCAGATGACTAGAATTAATTCTGGTAGGTAAGGGTTTTGCACTGCAAAAGCTGAGCATACTTTCATCAATGCAGTAATAACAAAGTAGGAAAAGCTCTATATTAAAGAGGAAAAAAGAAAGAACACTTTCTAGAAAAGATAAACACCCAAACAACAAGACAAGGGTCTGACATAAGCTCATATCTTTGCTCAGCAAGCTGTGTAGACACCTAGAGCCTTCAAACAGGGTAGGCTGGTTGGAACTTGTTCCAGCATCTTAGGAAGTCAGAAGGAAGTCCTCATATTGAATTTAGTAGACAACAGATTAGACATAACAGTTAGTTGACTAATTATTCCATACTTGGGGAGATGCCTAATGCAGCTGAGTCACTGCATAAAAACTATCTGCCAAAGCTTATAATTACTGATAGAGATGCAAAAAAAGTAGACTGAATGCCAAAGCTTTCTGATTAGGGTTCTGACAGAAATGTCTTTATTGTGATCCTAGGGAGATGATTCAGATCAGTCCAGCTATGCATGTGGATTCTCAGTCTCTCAGTCATCCTCCTCCTTGGCTGTTGCTATGTTCATGGACTTCCTCTGAACCTCCTCTTCTGCAATTCTACTTTCAGACCACAGTATTTTCATTTATTTCTGAGGTCAAAATTCCTGTGACATCCCAGAATGGAACATTCCTCTTTCCAGATGCCCTCTAGTACTTTAAAACAGTGTGGACAGTATTTGATTAAGGAAATAAGATGACTGATTTTCAAGAAGCATGACAGCATTTTCTCAAAGAGGCTAATCTTGCCGTGAGGTACAGCAATTATAATTTCTTGATTAAACAGTAGCACAAGTACCTTAGGGTTTACATTCTTTCATTAGATTTTAAATACACTGCCAAATTGGAAATGAGGGGGAGGGGGAAGGGCCCCTGTTCTGTTGGTTTTTCATCTTTCTTTCCCCTCATTCCTCACCTTTTAACACACAAGTATTTTGTGCCATTCTCCAAGTGAGGACCATGAACACAGGAGCCCATGAAGGCTCCACGTAGAAATTAATACACCAGAAGTAGGTTTACCTGAAGGCTGATTCCAGGAAACATTCTGCCTCAGAGAAGCATTGAAGCATGTGGCTGTCCCAAAAGATATTAGTATATACGTCAGTGACATTCTTACACAGAGATTGGAAGGATATAGTCTAGAAAAAATTCTCCTGCCCATATCCAAGTAATTTTCCTAACTGGCAAAAGGTATTTGTTATCTCATTACATATTCCAATCCACAGCAAGTTGAGCTGGATTCTTTTTGAAGAACTTTCTTTTTCCTCCAAGGGAACATAGACTTCCTATATCCAGGCACACACACACACACGCATGCATACACACACATGCACACACTCATATGGCCACTCAAGTGGAAAGATGTTATTCAAGTTATTGATCTAACTCAGATGAAGCAGGATCTCCTAATCCCATGTGAATCAATCACTTTATCAGCTACCAGAAATTGGAAGGAGGGGAGACAGTCCTTGATTTCAATCACAGACTCCTCTCTGGGTACAAGGGGATTATTTTGCACTAGAGTTAGCTGCAATAGAAGATACTACACAGGAATGAATCTTCGAACCATTTCTATGCAACAAGTGAATACACGGGAAGAGTTTGTGTTCTAGTTCCTTAACCCTGCTCCAGAAAAAAGCAACTATTTCAAGGATGATCCACTTTTTGGAAGGAAGAGCAGGACTATTTGTGTTACAATTTACAGACAAGGATATTGATTTAATGGGACATTCTATTCGGTTTCCATCTAAAAAACTGTAACATAAGACAACGCATCTCCCCAAGAATAATCTGTGATATTTATTTAAAAGGCATTTGAGAATGGTTACAATCACATTTCTGAGCCTGCTATCAGTGGCAGTTATCAAGATGAAACAGCATCAGTGGCATGAATAGCATGACAGCATTATGTAAGAGATTATGAAACAGTTTCAAACTTCCTTTGATACACCACTAACAATCAGTGGGGAAACTTTGTTTAATATTTCAATAACATGTTTAAAAGTTAAAACACTTTCATTCCTCTGATAGCACAAAAGCCTAAGCAGTACAGAGACAGAAAAAGAAGAGTGAGACATTTCAAATCTTTTGCCAACAATGTATAACTGTCACAGAAACCTCGTCAAAAAATATCTTTGTATTCCAACATGATGGCCAGCAGCAGCAGGAGACCTCCCTTTCAGCCATTTCCATAGCATTTCCTTATGGGCACATGCTGTTTTCCCTATAGAGCCCAAACAAGGATAGAGAACCAATTTCTACGCTCTGACATCTTCTGAGTCTTAAGCCCAGCCATGGACAAAATTTATTTCCTCTAGAATCTGCAGCTCTCAAGTGAGAAGGGCTTACTCTCTCTCTTCAGGAAAAAACCCCAGAACAGTAACAGGGTAAGGCCTAATATTAATATCCACTATTCCCTGCAGAAGACAGGATAAGAAAACACACCCCTTGAAACATGTTGGGGACAAGTCAGCCAGGTCCGTATTTCAAGATTACAAAACTAAATCTGCCTGGATGAAAGTGAGAGGACCATGGTTCATTTTAAAGATGTTTTTTCTCCACAGACACACTGTTAATAGAGGGCAAATATTTAATTCACATATGATGTTACAAATTCCTCCAATTATCCTCTATATTTCTTTTAACTCAAGGCATGCTTCTTATTCCAAAAATTCCATCTATTTTCCAGGTCTTCCATATTTTCAAAGTACTGAAAATGCAGATGGACTTCTAGAGGTGTAATGAGGCTCAAGCTATGAGTTATGGCAATGCTCCACATAATTTCCTACAAATTCCAGATATGAAGAGAACAGTTAATTCCGGCCTCAGTGTCTGTGGCTTCACCCAGTATATGAATGATGATCAAGAATATCTCTATGGCACCTATCATCTCTTTGGACTGATGCCCTCTTTAAGTACATATTCTCCCAGTATTTTAGCCGTATGAAAGACAGTAGCTATTTTCAAAATGGTGTCAGACATTTTAAAGCACCTTGATAAATTGTATCCCATCTGAAAGCATTAAAGATGGCTTCCTATCCAACATTTCATAACAAAATAATATACCAAATGGTATAACAAAATCAATGTGATTTTTCTGCTGTCACTTGCTCATGGAAGCTCAGTCACACCTTTTCAAACGTATTTGTCAAACTCTACCTTGGGCTCTATTAATTAAAATCATCAGTCAAATAATCATCATCACATTGTTGTACAATTAACTAAGTTTAGATTATTTGGGTAATGACTGCTATATTATTTAGGTATTCTTAATACCAGGAGATGTGTATCTCATTTGGGTTGTTGGACGAAGCATAGACTCAGCACCAGGTACAATCTCAATCACCAGCACAAGAAGTATGTGGCACTTAGTAAAAAGAAAGCCCTCTCTGTGCAGAAAGAAAGTCACTTGTATACAGTCTCAGTCTACCCCAACCTGACTGGCATCCAGAACAACTCTTAATCTTCAACTCAACACAGTAATTGATGTCACATTGGTTCTTCTCAGCTCCAGGTAAACTTGAGCAGAAATCATTTATGTTTTTCTAAGCTCATATTACTAGGCAAATACTGGGTTACTTTCCATACTGCTGGATGGGTGATCATCTGAGTGACTGCCACTTTCACTGCTTTGCTTCTCTAACGGATCCTGCTGCCTTCTACCACCAGTGACTCTCTTCCTATAGTCTGGATTGCTCCCCACCAAGGAGTCTCAAGGTGACAAAAGCATTGACCTAGTTAGCCACTTAGCAAGAAGCCTCCAACTGGCACTTCTTAACTTTCACCATGCTGATTGTATTAGGTGCTCAGTGCCCCAACAGTTTCCAAGAACCACTTTTGTATACCCATAGTTCTCTCCATATCTTATAAAGAAAATCCAAGCCCTAACTCAGAATTATTTCCTTATGGAACAATTCCCTATGCAGATTATGATGCTTATGTGCTGCAGCTAAAAGTAACTATCCACTTGAGCAAGGGCCACAGTCTGAGAGATATTTAAATATCAAATTGTTGCTTATTTTTCTGGGCTCCTGAATATCTTAAAAATAAAAGAATAAAAAAAACCCCACCCTGCCCCTAACTACCAGGCCACAGATATTAAGCTATTCAGCTGGCACTCCCACTGATTCCACTAGGAACTCCATACAGCAAAAACTTCTCTCCTCTACTGGCACATTTTGTGTTTCTCTCCTAGGGAGTTCAGTTGAAAAAGTCAGTCATCCCCTGCTACAGGAAAATTTTGACATGATAGGTTTGGAGAATGCATGGGGAAAAGTCTATAATTATTTATTCATTTATGTTTCTTTATTTTTAATTTGATTTCCAAGAACCACCAACTAGATTTCATAGTACAATATAATTATAAATACTTTGTGGCAGCATATGGATGTAAAAAATTTATTTGAATTTTTGATGATAGTCTGTGATGAAATGTTGACACATTGGATTTACTCATCTGGGGACTTCAATACCACAATAACTTTCAGAGGATAAAACTTCTGCATTTACACATTACTTTCCACTTTCCTCATTACTTACCATTCAGTTTCTCAGCTCAGAGTGTCATCTCTGAGCAGAAATTCTACTGATGCTTTTAAGGTGGCATATACACTTTAAAACTAGAAAGAACACAGTTATCTTCAGACAAAGGATATACATTTGACAAGAATGCACACAAATGAGAAATTATTGCAGCATTAGCAACATGAAGTGAATGACAAGCTGAAAGCTACTTGTACCACTGACAAGCAGAGAAGTCTGTACAGTGCAAGCTTGCAGTGTAACCCACTCTGTATACAACTAGGTTGAGAAAAAGAGAAACAATTTCCAGGACCAAACAGCTGTTTAGTCCTGAACAAGTCACTGCAAATGTCTGTGCTTCTGTTTATTCCGTTTCCTCTGATAGTCTGTAGAGGTGGCAGCATTCTTCAATATGTCACATAAAATCCGAACGAAAGTACTTACATTTTTTGCATCCCTTGAAATATAACTATAATCATATAAGTAAGGCAAGGCTGCTTCCCAGTTCTGAATTTTGAGTTGAAGCAACATGTGCTACACTTGGAACTGGAATGTACCACTTCCCCTGTGTGGCTCTTGCAAAGGGCATGCAGGAATATCAAAGAAGAAACCACATCCTAAAGGAGCAACTTGGACTAAAAAAATATAGCAAAAGAGTGCAAAACCAACAAACAACAAAAAAATGTAATATGGAGAGGGATAACCATACATAGAATATTAACTTTCATGCAGTTGTTACTGAAAAATGCATACAGTAATTAAATCTATACTATAAAGTCAGTCATTCTAAAATACAGGACACTCAGGTATTAGTCATGTGCCCATATACACATCTGAGAAATTAGTCACTGAACACAGATCCAGATCATGCTTGGCAGATACAGCACAGGATGAAAGCAGCAGAGATCAGATGGGCAAGGACAGGATGATCAGTAACTGAGATAATTCTGGCTTTACTGGTCTGCATGTGCAGCTTAAGCTGAAGCAGAAAAAGAAGTTCCTTCCCTATGAACCAGGAAATCCATTTACTGGCTTGTTTACACAGCCACCTATCTTTTTCCAGAAGCAGCCTTTTGACAGGATGCTGTTGAAGTCTTGAGATGAACTGAAAATTCAGAATGCAGCCCCTATGTGCCCTTTCTTTCCCATACCAAAGTAACAACCATTCATCAGGCCACTAAGCAGTCTTTGCAGATCATATAGGCAAATGACTTGAAGTAATCTGGAAATATAGGGAGAACAGGCTTCTGAAGTAGCAATATCAAAAGCATTGGCAGCAATGAACTGTAGTGAAAAGAAATGTTATCTTAAATAAGCACAATGATGACAGGGATTTCAGGAAAAAAAATCTTAATTTTATTTCAGATCCTCAAACATCACATCAGCAATTCTGAGGCAGTGACTGAAGTGTTTCTTTATCTTTCCTCCCACAGTTAGATATTTTATTACAATTGTCACTAAACTTAGAAGTTCATATTTACATTTTACTCAGTGCTTATGACTTTTCCACAATGCTGGCATTTTTAATCCAGCTTCCATAAAATATGAAGACAGAAAGAGGTAGTATACAGACAGCTACAGAGGCTTTCAAGCAGTCCAGGTAAGCTCCACAAAAACGTGACTAAAGCTGCCAGAGTTCAAATGTTCACAGAAAGAAATATGACAAGAAATAGTCTTGTACATGTTGTGAATTAATGTCTCCTGCTTCTTCTCTGAACTGATCCACTTCAAATGTGCTTTTTAGGTTTAACTCAAAACTTATCTGTTTAACTAAAATAATAAAAACAGTTCCTGCTTTGAAGTCTTCATTAACATGCGTTATATCCATTTCTAGCACAGTAGTGGCACTGGCATTTTTAGATTTTCATGATTATGAAAGTCAAGCTCAGAAAGAAGTAAAAATCACAATGAGTTGATTCCTTTTGAAAACATTCTTTAAAATAAAACCAGAAATTCTGATGATAACAGTGATAGAGCAGCCAAATCTTGAGTGGAGTAAGAAGTATTATGCAGGATGGAAAAGGGAAAGTCATATTAAAAGACCTTTAAAATCATACAGCCAGTCACAATCCAGGCTGTGGCTGGTGGATTTCTTATGTGGTGATTGCATCTTGTCTGAGTAAGGAAAACTACACATTCAATCCCATATGCATAAAGGATGGAAAATATCAGAGGCATTTTTTCTAATGAAGTATTTGTTAAATTTCACTTTTACATAATTCACTGCAATGAAAGTGCAGAGGATAGCCAGACAAGTGTCACTCAAGACATTTTCTATTGCCTCATTTGTAAAAAGGCTCTTAAATGAGATTACACAAATGATGTGAATATGCATACACGCTTATGTATGCATATAAACCTCTACCACTTCTGAGGCACACATATTCTTTCACATTTTTTTTATTTCACAGGGAAACATTACTGCCAGTTTTCAAGTCGTCACAACAGCAAGTGAGCTTTTTCCATCTGATCATTAATAAAAAAAAATAGAAATGGTAAGGGAGTACATGCTACTTTCATCCCTTTTAAAAGTATTTTTTACTTCATGCATTATATTTTTATATATCCCAGTCAAATTAAGGAAAGGCTGCCAACTACATATGGCAATCTGATTGATCACATAAAATGATTTATGTGCTTCATTTTTGTACATTGGTTCATTCTGATTTTTTTAATATATTTCTACAGATGTGAATGTGCACTATATTAAATCCTGCCTCAGACAAAAATCTCTCACTGAGATTGAAATGATTGAACATTTTCATTTTATGGGGATTGCATACAGAATTCAGGTTAGATTTTTCTTTAGGGCAGCCCAAGTGCCTTCTGAGGGAATTTTCAGAAAAGTCAATGCTAGCAAATACCAGACATTTTTAAGACACTCAATAGCTATTAAAGTGCACATTTAAACCCTTGTAACCTAGAGAAGATCCAGGTCTTTTCAGATTTGGCAGTTCTCTGGGGCTACACCAGTCTGCACCAAATTCCACTAACAAGAGTTTACCACAGCTGAGTTTTTGATGCAGGTCCCAGTGTATTTCTATTGCATGAGTAACAGAGCCATGCATGCCAGACAAAGATGCAGTTCCAAATCGTTGTGCATCTAGATCAACTATCAATGTCACGGAGGCAGAATCACTGTCTCTTTCAATTTCTTTCTCCTTACAGCAGGCACTAAACAGAAATAACTCTACATTGTCCAGCATTCCTCTCCTTCAACCACTTCTAGCAATTGTTGATATGACACATACATAGGAATCTGTCTGGATTGAGTAAAAATGCTTATTTATACCATCAACAGTCTGGAACATTGAGGATCAATCATTACAAGCCATAAACTGAGGTAATGTAACTTTTCTGCCACAAGATCCTGTCCAGGTTTTTTTGGTTGGTTGGTTGGGGTTTTTTAAAACATTGTATTATTACAGTCTGCAAAACTGAATGAGGATAAACTAATTTTCTAGTCCTTAAAAAAAGCTCAGATTGTAATATTACCTTGGAGTTCTCTGCTAGCCCTAACACTACTTCTTCTCACATTAAATGATAAATGAAATTAGACTATTACTGAAAGCTTTGAAAAACTAGTTCACTAACAAGATATTCAACATCACCAGTCCCAATATCAACCCCTGCAGACAGCCACTCATCCTTAGTCTCCAATTTGAGATTGAGCCATTGACCACAACTCTTTGAATGCAACCATCCAGCCAATTCTCTATCCACAGAGCTGTCCAACTGTCAAATCCATGTCTGTCTAATTTCAAGACAAAGCTGTAATGCGACATAGTGTCAAAAGCTTTGCACAAGTCCAGGTAGATGGTGTCAGTTGCTCTTCTCCTATCTACCAATGCTGTATCTCCATTGTAGAAGGTCACTAAATTTTTCAGCCAAGATTTGGCCTTTGTGGAGTCATGTTGGATGTCACCAGTAACCTTC
>WAAB01021218.1:7982-25781 GCA_013389865.1 Piaya cayana
GGCTGGACCCAGCACTGAGCCCTGGGGAACCCCACTTGTCACTGGCCTCCAGCTGGATTTAACACCATTTACCACCACTCTCTGGGCCTGGCCATCCTACCTGTTTTCCACCCAGGAGAGTGTGTGCCTGTCCAGGCCAGAGGCTGGCAGTTTCTGTAGCAGAATGCTGTGAGAAACTGCGTCAAAGGCTTTGCTGAAGTCCAGGAAGACCACATGCACAGCCTTTCCCTCATCCAACAGCCGAGTCACTGTGTCATAGAAGGCGATCAGGTTAGCTTGGCAAGACCTGCCTTTTGTGAACCCGTGTATACTGGGCATAATCACCCTGTTCCCTCGCATGTGCTTCATGATAGCACCTGTTCCATGACTTTCCCTGGCACTGAGGTCAGACTGACAGGCCTGTAGTTCCCTGGATCCTCCCTGCGACCCTTCTTGTAGATGGACACAACATCAGCCAGCCTCCAGTCCAGTGGAACTTCCCCAGTCTTCCAGGACTGTTGGAAGATGATGGAAAGGGGTTTAGTCAGCACATCCGCCAGAATGTTTAATCTGGGATTTTGGTGTGACAAAGCCAGGGTTACTTAACCATGGCTTACCAAGGCCCCATTTTTTGGGGAGTCCTCCAAGTTTCAGAACTTTAGGATAAGTGTTTTGCATTTGTCCCTGCTTTTGAAGAAGTATCATTGATAGGACAACATATAATCCTGTTCCTTATTATTTGCTTTAAAGTTTGTGAACTTTTTGAATCACAAATCACGAATTAAAAAACCCACACACTCAACAAAACAAACTATATTCATTGATGATGTTCCATTCCCCAACACATTTAGTTCTTCCATGTTGTACTATTTTCTTTTTCTGAAACTAATGTGTATCTGCTACTTCTAGCAGTTAGTAGGTGTAATTTCAACATAATTTAAATATTCAGATCAAAATATTACTTGTGGGAAGAATGATCAAGTTTTTTATAGGGTTTTATTCCTACCAGAAATATGGCTACAAAAAAATAACATTGTCTTGAATGTATCCCTCTTAGAAACACAACAGGATTCTTGAAGCATTCCAGGATGTGTATCTGTCACTGTAGTTGGTATCGCCCTCTAACTCTGCTTAGCTAAAATCTCTCTCTAATCAGAAAAGATAATGAATTAGTTCTGATGGCATTGGAAGGTGATTGTGCAAGTGACAGATGTCAAAAACATCATTCTTACCTAACTATTTTAACTATCAGACTCTGCACATGATAGGGTGGGGGTGGCAAAAAAATTGGGTTGTATAAAGGTCAGGCAGAAACATGACCAAACATTAAAGCACTCCAAGCTTAGCATACACTGTATGAGGCTGTACCCGAGGGCTCACACTGAAAGGAGGCAAGAACAGTTTGGCTCTGCCCATCACCCCGCATCAGGGACAGGAGCACAGGCAGTTGCCTTTCTCCTGTTTGTGCACAGCAGGCTAAAGCCTCAGGGAGCGGGGGGAGGGGGGGGGGATGCGAATGTGGAAATGAAGATCTATAAAGTTAGTTTCAAGGCAGTCACAGCAGACAAAAGATCAGTTTGGTTTCTTTGTTCTTAGCTGCAGTTCTACACGGTGTCTGGGAAATTCCTATTGACATCCTAGTCACACAGAAAGGCACTTCAGGCACATATGGCACAAGCGCAATGTTCCCTTTCTATGGGTAACATTTACCTGCACGGTTTGACTATCCTATAAAGTGGCATTTAAGAATATTCTCAAGGGTTCTCTTATCAACAAAGAGAAAATAGATACTTGTAGCTTACTTGGGTTCTACATTCTGTATTAAAGAAAAGAATGAGCTCCCATCACACATGAGGTAAATAGAAGTTTCACCATCATCTCCTTGTTAGCTAGAACTGAGTTTTAAAATTCAACAGCACAACCATACTGAAAAGGAAACAAAAGAAAAGACAAGAAGAATGCATGTTCTCTGAACCAACAAGTCTTGAACTGTTACAGAAGAATGGGAGAAAAGGATTTGAATTAAGTCTTTCACCCAGAATATATAACATTCAGGCTTTGAGGTAACAAGAGAAAAAAATATTTCTGCAAATAGATTGGGGTAATAGGAGCAGAAAATGTGAGAAGTCCGCACAAGAAAACAAATAACCTGTACTCAGTCATCAAACTTATGTTACATTTGTAGTCAAATAGCTTTATTTTATTTTTGAATTACAGGACAAACTCATTTATGGAATAGCACGAGACTTGCTTTCCTGCAGTTTTTAGCATAATAGCAAACTAACCAGAGAAACTGGCAGATGCAGTTTTTATTAATAAGACTGTGCTTAGAGCAGTAGAAAATCTTTTCCTTTCATGCTTTGAAGTTCTTATTGTATACAATTGTTTTCCTCAGGGGATTATACCTGATCCCATGAATCTTTCCCTGCCAAGACAGTCCAGCCTCATTGTGGAATAAGAGCAGACATTGACAGGCAGGGACCACAGGGGAGACCGTGGAGGCTCTGGGCCCCTCTCTCCCAGCAGGCTTTTGCTGCTCAGCCTGTACCAGTCACCTGAGCATAGTTTAAAGGATCTGGAAAGGAGAGGATATCCGAAGGCCAAATATTTTAGAAATGCAAGCCCTTTGCCATTTCTTTATGAACCTCTCCCATCAAATAAAATAGATTCAATATTGTTTGTTTCCAAATGTGCTCAAAATGAAAATAACTGCAGTTACTGAAGCTGTGGGAGGTACAATGAATATTTCAGCTGCAGCGGGATGAGAATGCCTGTTCAAAAGTTCACTTCAAGCTCTTTATAGCAGACAAATCCTCAAAATAAAAAATACTTTGTTAATTTTCATTTGAATACATCCTGCTCCAGCCAGACAGCCCACGTAAAATGACAAAGAGGTAGTAAATTGTTCTACTGATCAGTTAGCTGCAGTTTAACAGTTTGAGCTTATCAGGAAAGCGATAGAAGAAAAGTGTTGGTGTATCATCGTTCAGACAAGATCTCCTTCCACTCTCCCTGAACTCTAAGGTGAAGGCTTTTAATTCCTTCTTGCAGTAAAAGATGTGTCATTAAAACACTGAAATAGAGACAAAGACCACCCAGAAGCAATCTTATTTAACAAGTCTTGCATACAGCATCCCATAAGAAACCCTCTTAACATGAAATATTTCAATAGCTGCATTTGTATATGGTCCATATTTTCCCAAGAAAGTGTTTACCTCAAAAAGACCCTTATGAATTAGAAACCACAGGAGATCTTGTACTTGAGATACTTCTGATATCTAGTAACAGAGAGATGATGAGAAGCACAGGCTTCCTGTTATTTTGTTCTGAGAAATGGCACCCCAAGGCATTAAAAATACCCATAAAAATATAGAGGGTAATATTTTCACAGGCGCTCACAGCAGACATTGTCAAATGGACATTCCAAAAGCTCAGTTCCTGTTTTCTGGCCAATCCATTTGGGCTGCTGACTTCTGGCTCTGATTCTCCTCCAGAGCTCTATGGCTTATGCCAATAACATGCACATGCCACTAAGCCCAGCATTGTCAGACATCTACAAGCTGATCAGAAGCATTTTTAGGTTTGGTTATTTGTTTGATGTTACAGTCAATCTTTGAACAATTACCTCTGATGAAATAGGAGTAAATAACACATCCAGTCAAGCTGAAAGCTTTTTATCATTGCCAAAATCTCCACAATGTGTAAGACTGTACAACAGAAAAGGACAGTCCCTCAAAGGCAACTACAGGTTGCTTACTGCTGGTAAGGCAGCCCCAAAATTCAAGGGGCAAAGGAGACCATATCTCAGTGGTGGTGTTCATTTAACACCCCCAAATGAAATGAAACATGGAAATATACCACTCAGATATGAACGCTCAGCTATACCAGGTATGAAGTCAGAAATAAATATATATTAGGTCCTCCTAGGATTTTGTCCTAGGAGCTTCTATATGTGACATCACTAGCTTGAGCCCCAGGTAGAAAATCTGTATGCCATAATTTAAAATTAGATATAACTTTCCTGGTTTAACTGCATCTCTTATGTTTCTCTGGTTTGTTTTGTAACAATATTGAAAATGTAACTATAGCTCCTAGTAAAATCAGACAGATTTATGAAAGGGAAATCATGCCTGACCAGACTAACAGCATTCTATGATGATATGGCTTGCTCAGA
The DNA here is from genome assembly GCA_013389865.1 of Piaya cayana. Lineage (NCBI taxonomy): Eukaryota > Metazoa > Chordata > Aves > Cuculiformes > Coccyzidae > Piaya > Piaya cayana. The sequence goes on from WAAB01021218.1 coordinate 12,136, forward strand.
GAATGAAGGGAGGACAGTGGATGTTCTTTATCTTGAATTCTGTAAAGCTTTTGACATTGTCTCCCGTAATATTCTTACATACAAACAATGAAATATGGGATAGATAAATGGAGAGTGAATCATAGTGGTGTATGCCATGGCTTAGGTCACTGCTGGGGCCCAGAGTGTTTGACACCTTCATAAATTACCTGTGTGGTGGGACAGAGTGACCCCTTTGCAGATTTGCAGATGATAGAAAGAGTAGCTGAGGCACCACCTGGTTGTTCTGCCACAGAGAGGCACTGCGACAAGCTGGAGAGATGGACCAACAAGAATCTCACTAAGTTCAACAAGAGGAAGCACAAAGTCCTGTCCCTGCATAGCAATAACCCTCTATACCCAAATGGGCTGGGAATTCACTGGCATGTTTGGTGAAAAATTTCTAGGGCTCCTAGTGGACAACAAGTTGTCCACAAGCCAGTAGTGCCTTTATGACAAGGAAGTCAACATTCTCCTAGGCTGCATTAGGACAAAAGGCTGTCAGCACAAACTGTAGTGCTGTGTCTAGCGCTGAGCTCCCCAGGACAGAAGAGAGGAACACACAGGGGCAGGTCCAGCAAAGGGCCACAGAGATTGTTATAAGGGCTTGCAGCATCTGATGGGAGAGGCTGTGAGGGTTGGGGTTGTTCAGTCTGGAGAAGACATGGCGTGGTGGGATTTTATCAGTGTGCACATATACCTGTAGGAGGGATTCAAAAGATCTTCCCAGTGTGTGATTCTCAGTCAGGTGACACCTCATGATAGCTGTAACACATCTGAAAGGAATCCAAAAACCACAAGTCTACCAGTTCAGTGCCAGAGACAGACACACTGTGTACAATTTGGCAGAGGCTAGTCTAACTCTTTCCATCTGTTTTCCTTTCTGGGTTTTGTTTGGGGTTTTTTTGTTTTGGTATGGTTTATTTGTTTTTTTTTTTTTAGGGAAGGGCAGGGGTGGATAGGGGCGCATTGAAACTTTGGAAAAAAAGAAGCAAAAGTTAAACTTATTTACTGAGGTCCAGAAATGCAGAATTGCCTGTTGATGCTGTTCTAATTCCAAGTTTAGTCAACAGTGCTGCAAATAAAACTATAGCACCCCAAGCACAGGAGATACAAATAGACTCCAAAGAGTCATTAAAACCCCAAACCACCTGCAGGTCCATAGGTCTGTAAATACTGCTCCTCCTAGAGGAGGGAAATTCATCCCTAATCTTCAAACTATCATTTAGGATTAAAGCAAGTGGAAGACTATGAACTTAAAGGAAAATCAGCTGGAGTCTGACCATTCTAGTATGTGCAATATTTGTAACAAATCCTCCAGAAGTTTGTACTCTTCACTTCAGATGTCCATAAGCTATTTGCTTATTTTCACAACCTGTTCAAGTTATTAATTTTTTTTCTGGAAGTGCTGATATGAATCATATGGGTAAAGTAAACAGAGCACTCTGTTAGAGTTTCCCTTTTTACAAATGAGCCATAAAATTGTCCATTAATGAGGCTTGCTTCCCCACGGGCCAGACTGCATTGTTGAGGTTTCCTTTTCCATTTCTGATCCTTGTTTTGTTGAGGAAATTGCGCACACACACACACACACAAAAAAAAAAAAAGCCACAATGCATTAAACCCAAAAGAGTAGGCTTTTGAAAACCACCCTCCTCTCCACAGGTCCTGGGCAGAGCTGGAGTTTTGATCAGTGGTGAAGAATTCTAAATTTAAACATTCCCCTATTTTTCTTCTCTTACCTTCTAGTAGAATAATAACCCTGTCATGGCTCCTTCACCTCCCATCCAGAGAACATGCTGTTCCTATCTATTTAAATTACTCCAACAAGTTACTTAGAACAACAAAAAAGCTCTTTTAAGGTCTCCTGGGATAGCTATCTACAACCAGAGAAATAATGAAAAGCTGAAAGAATTTACTGGGAATCTGGCATTTCAGAGCTTCATTTACTGTTAATTCCTGAGAAAGCTGTCAACTCTGACAGTTCTTGAATTTATCTGGAGGGCATATCCTTTTAAAAGAGGGCACAAAGAAATATACCTCTATTGTACTTGTCACTCCACAACGTGTGCTGGCTGTGGGTGCAGGGTCAGCTAGCAACTCCACTGCACACTGGATCTTAGATGACCCGACTCTTTGTCCAGGACAGCCAAATTGGTATCTGGTTTTGAAGCCTCACAGTGGGAGTGGGGTGAAGGAATGAGCCTCAGCTGCAGTAGGTTTTCTAGCTGACTTTCTTGTGGGTTTTAGGGTAAGTAGAAAGCTCATGAGACTTACACAGGAGCACTGGAGTCTGATACAAAATAGCGTAGAATGAACAAAGATCACCAACCTATGTGTGATAATGCTGCCCGTAGATCTGGCCTCTAGCTGTCACAGATTTGCTAATTATCATCTAAAAGCTAACACCTTTGTCTTCTAAGTGTTCCATAATTTACTATGAACTTCCCAATTAATCCTGTACCTAATTAATACTTGCCTCGTAACACTCCCTCCTCTGTCTTCCCTGCCTTTCACTATCTGTCACACATTTGAGGGGAGATGACATAAGCTCCTTGCAAGGGGATATTTTTAGCAGAGCAGCTTATTTAACATGCAAACCAAATACATAATCAAAGAGGTTTGTTTGGGTTTTTGTTTTGTTTTGTTTTTTAAAGGAAAGTCATCTCAAGGTTGACTTAAAAGCCAAACAGTTTTATCTCACCAAGTCTCAGTGAAATGCTGCAGACTGGAGTCCTGTGTGTAAGACAACACTGCTCTTTCCAGGGAGGCTCTGTTGATCTATGATCTAATCTAGGCTCTTTAAACAAGCTTTTAAGTGTGTAACTAAGAAGCTCTTTATCTGTTATTAATGTCCCATTCTGTTTGCACTGCCAGCAGTTTAAACATACTAGTCATATTTGATTAATTCCTCTACAGATTTCCTTCCTTCCCAAAATATACGAATCTTGGTAAGGAATTTCTTTTCCCCTCTCTATAATCCTTATGAGCTCGGTGGCACACTAACAATTAGCCTCATGCATATAAAAAGCTGAGATGTCTGGACATGCATGCAATGTGACTCACTCACACCTAGTGAACAAGTTCTCTCATTCAAAGACTGCAGAAGTGTGAGTTTCTTGAATCACTGGTTTTATTAGTACAAGCATATTGAACTTTGCTAACATACCTTTCGACTTTATTGGCATACCTTGTTTTATACATCTTAAAGACCTTTGCAGCTTTTCCACAGTTAATTTAATTGAGATAGCATACTTTGGAGAAAGACTACATTACTAAATCATAAAAGGAATTTCTCCCAAATTTCTCTCATGTTAGTGGTTGCCAACCTAAGAAAGTACCCGCATATAACTGGCCTTTTGCTCATGAGGGCTTATTTATACTTATCTAAATCCAAATCTCACTGCTGCTCTGATTCTAGTTCAGTTTGAGCTGTGCAAACTGTCTTGATTCATCACATATTGTTAGGGAAGCACTTATATGCTGCATGAAACCTAAAGCAATACTCATTTTGCAGATCTGCATTGGCTGTTGTGTCACCCAGGAAAAGTGTTCTTTAAAAAGGAGCAAATAAAAGAAAAGATGCTGAGAAACAGTTGGCTACCTTGGGAACAGTACCTGCCAAGTCAGCTCTTAACTCATGCATCCAGTTGCCACAGAATTTGATCAGCTCCATCACACCTGACTTATCCTGTTGCATCCCATAGCTGCTGAACCTTTTTCTGCGGACCAAAAGAAAGATCTTGTAAAGGTCACATCTACCTTCTAAAGCTTCCAGACCTAGGAAAGAAATGTGTTCCTTTTCTACTTCTCCAGTGACTGATATTTAGCTCAGTGGTGAGATGAATGAATATGCAAAAGTTAAAATCAGGATCACTATTCTGTTCTTGCTTAAATAAAAATACTTGATAAAGTACTTTATTCTGACCTTCAGCTGTCTTGTCTGTAATTGACTTAGACTTACAATCCTTCAGCAGGTATTACATCAACGATAATTTTCTGTGCTAGCTAGGAAGTCTTAAGCAAATTTTGACTTCTCCATTAACAGGGAATTGCCTCTAGACAATTTCAGCCCAAGCTTCTATTTCTCCCTCCAGCAAACTACTGCAAAACTGGCTGAGTATCATAATCCTGATGCTACCTTCTTATGCCAAATCAGTGGCCAAAAGCAGATTTAAAGCCAGTTAATTAAAAAGAACAGGTGTAGAGCATGCAGAATGAACCACAGAATCTTATCCTACTGGTTTTGTATGGAGATACAAATCCATTAAGAAATAATCTAAATACCTTAATTCACAAAATCATCGAATGGCGGGAGTTGGAAAAGACCTCTGGAGTTCATCCAATCCAACACCCTTGCTAAAGCACATTAACCTAGAGATGGTTGTACAGGAGCATGCCCAGGTAGGTTTTAAAATCTGCAGAGAAGGAGACTCCACGGCCTCCCTGAGCAGCCTGTTCCAGTGCTCTGTTACCCTCAGAGTTATAGAGGTTTTCCTTATATTTGAGTGGAACTTGGGTGCTGCAGTTTGTATCCATTGCCCCTTGTCCTGTCACTGGCCACCACTGAAATGAGTTTGGAACCCTCCACCTAAGCCTTGCCCTTTAGAAGTTTATAAGCATTGATAAGGTCTTCTCCAGGCTAAGCAGACCATGCTGTCTCAACCTTTCTTCATAAGAGGGATGGTCCGATCCCCTGTTCATCTTTGTGGCCTTCCACTGGACTCTCCAGTAGTTCCTTGTCTTTCTTGAGATGTGGCCTCAACTAGGGCAGAACAGAAGGGGAGGACAACCTTCTTTGCCCTGTTTGTTCCTCTCTTCTTGACATACCCCAGGATACCATTGGCCTCCTTGGCCATAAGGGCACATTGCTGACTCATTGTCAACCAGGACTTCCATGTCTTTCTCCACAGAGCAGCTTTCCAGCAGGTCAGCCCCTAGCCTGTACTGGTGCAGGGGAGTATTTCTCCGGAGGTGCACAACACTGCATTTGCCTTTGTTAAACTTCGTTAGATTCCTCTCTGCCCGATTCAGCAATGTCTGGTTTTCCATTACTTACAGATTCAAGAAGAGAACAGCCACTGCCTTTCATCTTGCTCTCACCAACATACATACGCATACACATATCCTCCTGTTTGCATGAGTACACACATGTAACAGAGAAAACAAGAAAACATGGATTCAAATAGAACCTAAGTATGACATCAACAAAGGAGAAAGTGCAGTGCTTTGAAATGCTAAATCCCATGCCAAAAGTGTTTATATACATCCCTTTAGGAATACATCTCTGTGAACAGAGTACAACATTTTTAAGACACAATCTTGGCTTTTACTTCTTAACCCTGACTGTTAAAATTGCAGCATAAAGGTTCCTATCACAATTTGATATACCACCAAATTGTGATATGTCAAAATCCAGACAAGAAACCATAAACTCATAAATTTCTTCAATTAAAGTTATTACAACTGATGTTTTTGAAAGGTAGCTCAGGTAATTCCAACCTAATACATAAACTCTAACTAAAAGAGAATATAATGTGGGTTACAATGTGCTCTCCTGATGCAAGCCTTAGTGAAAGACCCACGGTTGTAGCTAATTCCTCATGGTAGTCTCCAGGAAACAGTGAGTTCTGTACCAACATGCCCTCACTTTCTAAATCCATGCTATGACTGTAAGACATGTCCTTCACTATCCTCTTGCTTCCAATAATCACTTGATTTTTTTTTTCTTTTGTTCCTTGGTCTGTTAACAACCTTTGCAATGCAGAGGGTCTTGCTGGAAAAAAATATGCCTGGAGCCTTCATATATTTGCATATCATTTTAAATACATTTACACGGCATTTTAATCAAGGAAAATGCAAGTGCACTGTTATAACTTTTTATTTATAGAGTTCTTATAAGGCAGTCAGCAAAACATACAGAAAAAAAATATGCCCTCAGGGCTGAGGAATAATATGTATCTGTGAGAAAACTGTTAGCAAGTCTTGAAATCCATCTGAATTATGTCCTGCTTTACATATAGCTCTTATTGTTTGAGGTTATTTAGGAACTTGTAATGTTTTGATTTAATCAGTTTTATGATAAAAATGTCTGTCTGCAAGTACAGACAAAGTGGCTCACATACAGAGACACACAACTCTCCTACTCAGTTCTGAATGTTATCTGGCAGGTATTCGCTGGGACAGAAATGTTCTAACACATGGGTGCTTGCAATGGGCATATTCCTGGCATGTATCACATGATCCTAACCCTCAGATTTCCAAGTTCTGCTGAAAATAACACTTACACCTTACACTTATTGTAATTTCTCAAATTGCTGTGGTCTGGTCAGCCTCGCTACATCTCACATCTCCTTGAAATACACCACTGGTAAGGGAGAAGGGTCATAATAATGAAGTTTGATGGGAAAATAAAGTGTTCTACTCTGCCTCGCACCAGCTTACTTGTCTCTGCTCACAAGTCTTCCCATCCAGCCCTTTCCTGCAGCAACTGCAGACAGAAGTTCCAATTACACACACACACATGGATCCCCAGAATAGAATTATGCCAGTGGTTGACTCACTTTTGCCTCCCAACTTGGAGAGTGGAGCAATCTGCTGAAAGGGAAGATGTATGGGAACCCTGCAGGAAACAGCAAGCTCCAGAGAGGTGAAAGTGGAGCATGAATTCCAGAAGACAAGTAGTTCCTCAAATGTAGTTAACCTCCCTATATAATTCCAGATAAAGCAACAATACCGGAGGAATTTTGTAAGGTCATGTTTTAGAAAGTCAAGCAATTTAAAGGTATCAGAAGATATATGTTTTAGTAATGGACAGGTACAATTGGGTTTGATGACCTCAGTGGTCTTTTCCAACCTGATTTTAAAAGTCTTAACCTCTTTAGACAAGTAAATTCTGACAATACTCACAGTCATGCTGAAACCCCCTGTGAGAACCTGGGACAGAAATAAGACCAGACTGGACATTAAATTTTAACTCCATTAAAGCTGTTTTCTAAAATGTGATATTGTCCAAATGAAATATCTTCATCTGGTTTCCTCCTGGGTCTCTCAAAGCCAGAGAAGCAGCTGACTGAAACTGAGGAGAATATTCTCAACTTAGAAATTACTCACAAATAAAACTGAAGAAAGTTTCATCTTCAACAGGCTTGAACACAATGAACAATGAGTGGTTTGTCCTGCTTGGAAGGAAAGAAATAAATGTGAAATAATGTAATTATTGAAGACAAGTTAGGTACAACGATGATGTTTATAATATGCAAACTCCATGAATATTTGCCTGAATCTGACAAGCAATACCATGAGATTTAAAGGGTATTTATAAAATGCTTAGCGATTCTTAGGAGAAAAAAATCCTTTTCTATTTATTATTATTATTGTTATTATTGTAGTAGAAAATGGGAAAGGCCACTGTCTCACTAAAGTAAAGAAAAAGAAGCTACAGGAAAAGAATGAAAACCACTGTGATATATTGAAAAGCAGTGCTTCTAAAGGCATTGCTTACTGTTCTGTAGATGTTCTACCTTTTTTTTCAATCTTCACAAAACATCGGTGTTTCAGATTTATGTCTTAGTCATCTAAATCTCTTTCAGAGGAAGAAAGTAAACAAAACTACTAGTGCACTATATAAATTTTGCTTAAGGGCTTTAAGGACAGCAATGAAAATCTGTTCAGGTCTACACTGGTCTGCCAAGAAGGTATCAAGGCCTTCTTTCTTTCTTCTAGGAAATATATGGGGCTGCTCAGGTGAACTAAAGCAGCCTTAGTGTCACCAAAGTACACAGTATCAACTACAGCAGACTAGATCAAGCTTAAGGACAAAACACTTTAAACTGTGAAAGGTTACACTTACCTGTTACTTGTATTTCCCAAGTTTGTTTGTATTTAATGCCAACCTGCCTCTAACGCATGAAGAACAGCTCTATTTTTCAAAAATGAAAATGTAAATGTAATTTTAAAATAGAACAGGAAAAAAAATAAAAAGAAAGTGTAAATCTTTGTGATTTATAAGTATAGGTTTATATTTTAAAATTACTTCCATAAGTTGTAGTTTCTGCACTGAAATCTAGTGATTAGTAAAAAAAATTAAGAGAAATAACAGGTCTTGGTATATTATTACTAGCTGATAAACAATGTGTGATGTAGGCCTTGTTATGAAAGGCTCATTCCTGAGCAGAAAGAATCCTAGAATGCTTTGGGTTGATAGGGACCATAAAACCCACCTAGTTCCAACCCTCCTTCTAAGGGCATGGACACCTCCCACTGGATCAGGCTAGAAGCATAGTTTCTTAGGGCTTATAATAAAAATGTCAAACATCGTGAACTGGGAAGGGGAAGGATTTGCAATACCGACAGTTTAAACTTCACTCTATAAAGGCAGAAGTAAGCAAATAAAAGAAACATATCTGCCATCAATAGCACTATGATGAATGAAGGAGATCATGTTTGCCAGAATTTTCATTTCTTCCCTCAGAAAATGTCGAACACATCAAGTGCATGACCACGTACCCGGAAGAGCAGCAATGTGACCAATCATCTGTTCTGCCTCTTAAGTGGAAAGCTAAGCTTTCAGAAGTCAATGAAACCAACAATTAGTTAATTCACATACAGCTCAAGAACAGAGAAACAGAGACCGCTATCATTGTAAGTGAAGTTTCAGGAACTATTCAAAAGTCATTGAATGGTCACCTGTCCCAAAACATTGCAATAATTCAGAATGTCTTATCAAACAACAGTTTCAATAACAAGCAGCTAGACTAGATTTTTTTGTCTTCTTTTCCTTTTCCCCATTCAGTTGTGAAGTTACAATTTGTGAAGGGATGTTTCTGAATAAATACTGGGGAGTGGTGGGGAGAAGCTCTGAAGTTCCTAATTTGGGATTTTTTTCCCTGAAATTCCCTTTTTTTCAAGGATTGGGACTTTCTGACAAGTAGTCTGGTGTACGTGTGCATTCCTCATCATTTAACATTGCCTTGATCTAAGAATTGTCACAGAGAAATATTGCAAACATTATTTTCTTTTGTTTCTGTAAGATGGCCTAGTTCTTTTCAAGATCCCAAAACCTCAGGATGGACACAGTTTAGAATTCAGCCCAAGTCAAGCCTTATGCAGTAGGAAGAACAAAAAGTGAAATATGTTACCTAAAATGCCTGAAATACGTTCAACTATTTTGCTATCTGTAGTTGGGTGAAGTATGCAATTTTTTAAATATTTCAACGTGAGCATTTTTGAATACTTTCCTTCACTTGCTTAAAGAATAACATTAGACTAGCCACAAGACAGAATGTTAATATCAGGCAGCTTTTGCTGTCAAATATCATGAAAAAAAATATATACACATAAATATATAGGGTTCCTATTTTAATTCCACTTTAAGAAAATGTCAGGCACATGTAAAACTTGTTTTAATTATTTTTGGCCTTCATATTTTCTTCCTTAGTTATGTTGAGAAAATGTATGACCAATAACATTTTTAAGCCATCACTTAATGTTGTATCATACATTACCACACAGTTCCTTTTCCAGACCTTTCAGTAGTTATACAGCTGTTATTTATGGCATTAGCTACCAGTTTTATAGGCTAGTCATCAGAAAGGGAATAAAAGTTGGGCTTTTTTTCTGTCTCTTCAAAAATGAAAGCCAAACAAAGCCGACACGAATAAGGAAGAAAATGTGCTCCCGCCTTTGCTTAGTTAGTGTTGCTTTCCTTTCAGGTTCTCTTCTATAGACACCCACTGAAAATATCTCTGAGGAGCAGTTGTAAAGGCTGAACTGACAGGTTACTGGTGGCCTTTGTCTTCCTGTTTTTAATTATTTTAATTCTTCCATTATATCAACCACCAAAATATTCTTTCCATATTTATATACCAGTGTCAGGTCTCATAAAGCTATAAAATGCTGAAATAGTATTCAATTATCTCTTGCTTAACAGCTCTCCAGTATTGAACACCTAAGTAAGCACAGCTCCAAAGACAACACAGTACAATGTTAAACTAATTTCAATAGTAAATAAAAGATAGTAAGTCCTCTCCCTCTCTCCACCTGTCAAGCAAAAATACCTTGTATCTACTACGTGAAACATTAACAGTAAAATATGATTATTCCAACAGAACAAAATATGAACATTGACGCTACCTTTCAACATTAGCAGGTATATAGGTCAAGTTATCACAGGAGAAAGGAAAACAAAGAAACTGTTTAAAATAAGTGGTCTGTTCTTAGCAACACAAACTCATATGTGCCAACAAATCGTATCACAAGAAAAATATCAAATTGACATGCTCACAAGCATCGGTTACAGAAGCACAATGGAAGACATACATTCTTAATGATAATTAAGAACTGAAACAATCATGTTATAAATATTCATTATCGAAAGATAGCTTCACTCTTTAGAAAACATTTCCAGGTTGCAAATGTGTAATTGACTTCTTTTTCTTCCTTGTTATGAAGGATGAAAGAGCGCAGCATCTGTTGCACTACACAACTGGTCTGTTCACAACACTGAAAAGTTGGGCACTTAAAAGTGAAAATATGCAAGAGAATTTTCTCTCATTACTTACTTCTGAGGTCTGTAAAACCAATAGGATTCAAACTATAGATCCATTGATTACAAGGCTAGGGAAAGAAAGTGGAATGGTGCAGTTAATATCCAGCTTCTTTATAAAGAGAAGTCACAATGACTTATTCTGCCTATAGAAATAAGAGGATCTGGCTGGAAGATCATCTTCAAAATGCAGAGGGTAAATCTTAACACAATGTACTTTTTGGAGGATTTCCATTCCCATGGCAAGAAAATGGCAGAGGTGTTAATTGTGAGCTACAGTTCAATATAAAGGCCCCACAGAGCAATTGGTACTCAGGTTTTTTGTTTCTCATAAAAGGCCCATTTTTTTCCTAGCAAAAAATTCAATTTCCAACCACTCTCTTCTACTCAGAATTCATACTTATGCCTAATCTGTTGGAGTTTTGGCTTACTTACAGGCCATGTTGGCAGGTAGTGAATGCAAACTCATTTTAATGGGGGAACCCCAGGGAACGGGAGCAAAAGTTTTGAGCATTCACAATTTACAATGACATACAGCCAGCTGTTAGAGGAAATAGACCTCCATCACTAGTGCTCACTAGAATGAGACCATTATCATGGATATTTTCAACTCAGCAGTCTGCTGAAGAAGAAAACTAGATCATCCAAACAACAAATGAACAGAACTGGTCTGTACAGGGAAACATGAGGACATATGGTACTTACTGAACTCATTGCTCAACGAGAACTCTATCTCCAAGCTGAGGGACACAAGGTGTTGAAGCCTCAAGCCAAGTGAGAACCAATAGAAACTGAAAGCCCAGATGGAAAAGAAAAGCAAACAAAATAGTTCAGAGCAGTAGCAAGCAAAGAGAAAAATCTGCTGGACAAAGGCATTTTGATATGTTCAACAGTTCATAAAAACAGGAACGTGATTTGGATTTAGCCCAGAGCACATTTTGGGTAATGCTGCCGAACACTAATTCCCATCTTTACTATTACTTACCATCTCCTGAATGATAGCTCTACATGTCGATGACCAATGCCAAGTTTTAAGAAAATGGATTTATTTCCTGCTGAAATCAACAGAAATCTCTCCTTGTCTTTAGAAGAATCCAGATTAAGCCATTTATTAGCAAGAGTATCTGCTCATAGCAATACCATTACAGAACAATTAGAAACAAACAGAAGAATAAGCACGGTGATTAAAAATAATAAGAAAACTGTTTTTCAATATGCATCATTCTCCATTTGATACAAAACTCAGCCGTAATGTCCTATTTCACAGTCATTTTTCCCCACTCATTCATCTGGTCAATGGTTCTCAAAGTACCTGCTATCTTGGTTTCTTCTACTTCAACCTTCTCCACAGAATTGCTCTTTCAACTGCTTCATTTAACACGAATTATTTTCAATTTGGTGCCTTCTAAATCATCTACAAGAAGGTTATTAAAAGAAAAACATCTGTCTTAAAATACTTGCATTCATTTGGGTGGGGGGAGAGTTCTAAAGAAAGGCAGTGATGTATAGAACAAAACTCTCCTCAGTTCTTTTGAAAAAAAATCTCACTTGTAAGTTAAGGATGATGTCCTTGTGGGGAGAGCAGTCAGGACTCAGTGAGCACATAGTCAGAGGGTCTTTGCTCAGTTTCATGGTAGAAGGTACCCATATGGTTATTCCAAACAAGACTTGAAGAACATTTCATATTCACAGATTAGCAAAGGAAATCAAGAAGACATGGGGTATAATTGCAGTGGGCCAGAGAAGAGGAGGAACATTCATCAAGTGGACTTCAGCTGGGAGTAGGATGCACTAGTAGGTCAGTGGTAAAAACAGATACTTGTGTGTCTTCAAGACCCAAATGGATAAAGACCTGAGTAACCACGTCTGATCTCATTGCTAAGGTTTCCTCTGCAGAGTAATGGAATCTCGACAGCCTCTGCTAGTAATTTAACCTGGTACGCCACTATCCTTCTCAAGAAGGTTTACCCTAACTCAGTATTCAAATCTGTTTTGCTGCAGTGTAATTCCATGATTTATTGTCCCAGCTGTTAGACAGGGAGGACAGGTTATTCCCTCCCTCTTTGCAGAACCTTGTTCTGCTTTTTAAATGAATCTCTATATTTTATCAAGTCTAAACAACCACAGTTTATTCAAACTTTGTGTTTTGAGTCTCTCAACCTCCCTTTATTCCACAACTTGAGTCATTAATGAAAATATTGTCCAGAAACAGAGTTTTGTAAGTAGGAAAAAGCTGTTATTTCCTGAACTTCACTCCTAATCTTCCTTCCTCCTCATTTTAAGTTTATTTCCTTCATCCCTCCCTAGGGCATCTGCAGAGATCAGGAGAAGAAAAAGGGGAGATTGCAGACTTCAGCCAGCCTAACAGTCATACATGTAATTTAGTAGTGGCAGAGGCCAAAATCAGCAACAAAAGGATAACAGAGTTGAGAACTGTGATTCAAAAGTGGGACTCTTGGAGGCAGCTGCTGCCACAGCTAGTTTGCCATTTTCCTAGAGTTTTAAAAGTAGAACATTTACATTCCTAAATGTTCCTGTACATAAAGCAAGCTACATTTGTGATCATGATAGATTGTCTCTAAGACAGTAGAAACAGTAGTATCTGATATTCCTACATCCCTGAAAAAGCCTTCTAGCTGAGCTAAGCCCATTCAGATGGCACCCATCAGAGTGTCTACAGTGTCTTAGCAGCATACAATCTTTCTAACACTTTTGAAAGATTCTCCTTGTATATTCATACCTGGAAACTTTCAGCTATTACAGGTAATGTAAATATAATACTTCAGCTGCTGTAAATAGAAAAAATTCCAATTTTGTCTGCTTGGCAGAGTGTCTAAGTGTGAAGTAATTTGCAGCATGGAAAACCTTGCCCTATCCTGAATGGAGACAGAAATCTTGATAATGTTCAGTTGTATTTGAGGGTTTTCAGTTTTGTGATATGGCCAGACACCAGTGCTCTCTTCATAACTCTGTAATGCCCCTTTGAAAACAATATCAGAATCAAGACCATATATATGTATTTATGGGAATAAAAAATGAATACTAGTAACTACTAATGTAAGTCAAAATCACAGAATCACAG
>WAAB01021220.1:2956-18717 GCA_013389865.1 Piaya cayana
AAAAACCGAGCTACAGCTGAACTTATGAGAATGATCGCATTGTATTTTTATGAGTTTTATAAATTTATTTTATTAGCTATCGTTGCTAATGTCTCAAAATTTAATATTTCAAAAGTTGCCAAGTCCCAAAGTAAAAAAAGAATACTTGAACTTTTTTACAAGAAACCTCTTGTTTGACAACACACATACCAACACATAAGTATAAGCTTCAGGTAGAAAAATCAAAGTAGGAAAAAATACTCGTTTTCAAAAGTATTTGCTGGAACAAATTACATAGCAATATGTTATCTTTTTTCCTCTCAGTACCTTTGGAGCAAGACTCTTCCTGCATCTACAGGTGAAGTGAACACAAAATATCACATACAAGAAGGAATAATTGATTGAAATTCACCATGTATACACTGCATAGTAAGATTATATTGAATACTATAACATTATTCTTGCCATGAACTCCATGATCTTCATAGGTTGTACTTCTTTCAGTTTATGATAATAACAATTCATTAATTTTGTAATTCACTTGTCATTCTGATGCAGCAAAATGTATTTTAGAAAGGCAACCTCAGTAAATCTTGACACTCAAATTTTTGGAGAAAAAAGTATCTACACAAAATGCAGAACTTCTTGACACAGTCCAACAATATCTTGCCAAGATGTTAAGGTAAAAAAAAAAACATTCAGTCTCAGCAGAGGTGCATGAAGTATTCTCAGAAGAAAACTTGTTTCTATGTCAGTAAAAGAATTTGTGTCACATTTTATCCTTCTATAAAAATAAAACTTTCCCACTTCTCTCTAAACTTTCTAAAATTGATCAAACATAAGTGTGTGTGGGGGTTCTCAGTCAGATTTATCTATCTGCCCATTTTCTACCCAGCATATTTTTCCTCTCAGACTGCTGAACTGCTCGGCTGTTCCTCAGAGGAGCAGGAATGGGAGACCTCAGCTTTCCCTATGGCCTCCAATGAGGCAGTGGGTTGATGTAGATGGATGGTAAAGGTGGGTCTACTTTACTGGATGGTTAGACAGAAAACAGGACTCCTCCTACTCTTGCAGCATTTGTGTTTCTCCTGTTTGCAGGAATAGGACTTGTTTGCATTCAGTAGATGCACTGATACAGGCAAAGCAATCCCCTCCTGACCTATTAGTGAAGAAGCGTGTTCTCAACTCTCAGCACATTTTGCAGACCCCAGGCTGCAGTGAGGTAAGAGATTCATTGCAACTGTTCCTCCTAGGAACTTTGGCTTCTTTTGCGAGAGGCATCATTTATTTTGGGGATGTCAAGAAGCTGGAAGGGACGGTTTGTTAGCAGAGACTTACTCTAAGATACACAAGTCAAGTCAGCTGAGGAGGAGCGAAGGCTGGAGGCAACATTCCTATGTGTGTCTCAAGGGAACTGCAAACAATACTTGCAAAGGTCTGATAGATTTCAATGAGCAGAGGATCTGGGTCACAGACAATGAATGATATTTTACCACCTTCCTCCAAATGTAAGTAGGTCCCCTTCCACGACTACAAACTTGAAACCAAGCCAGACCAGTGGCTATAAAGGTAAACACAGGACTTGATCAGCTCATGCTGTGTGAAAGGCGGATGTGTTGTGCCATTACTTCCCCTCTCAGTTCTTGCCAGATGTTTCCTTAAGTGCTCGCACATCACTTTTTGTTTTGTTTCATCTTTTTTACTACCTTTATTGGGAAAAAAATCAGATATTTCACCTGAAATGGAAGCTGGAAATCAACTTGAGATATGGTGAGGTGAGTGTCTGTTACCAGCTGATCCACCCCCAGCCCTTTCACATACTCAAAGTAAACGCTGGAGTTAGAGTGGAATATTTCAGTCCCATAGGCTCAATGCAAAACAGATTTTAATCTACAGGTTTTATTTTCGCTGGTAACATACGTTAGGATACTTGATATCTTAATGAGTTGACATATTCGGAGTACAGAATTGGGAAAAATAGATTTCAGATGGAAGTTAAGCCCCCATAAGCATCCCAAACTACAAGTTATTCAGACTATATGTTTTCCCTTTCAGAGAAGCACACGTGCAGGCAGATCATTCGGTGTTTCCTCTGAGGCAGCACATACCTCAGGATCTCCAGTCATGCCTTTCTGCAGAAAGCATCTTAATGGCCCCATTTACAGCAGTAATGAAAATGAACTACAACTTATTCTCTGGCCAATGCACACAGCTGAGCTTTCATTCATACAGCTGAACCATTTTATCCCCCCAATTCAGGTGGTACCTCTGAACTGTTTTCTGGGAACCACCTCTGGTATGTGGCACCCTTTGGTCTCTGTTCAGGCATCGCCTGGGAAGACAGCTTCTTGGCACAAGTGAAAAGCACAAACAATACAGACGATCAATGCCTGGGCCCATGCCAGCACTGATTATGTTATTAGTAGAGATGGAGTCAACGTATCTAGCTCTAATTACTTGATGTCGACGTGTTTGGTAGCCACGAGAGCCCAGCTTGCAATACCTTCAGTGCTGCTTTTGGGTGCCTTATCCTCTAAGCCTCTAATCAGAAATACTGCAATAAACACATCAGCAATGCCTAGGATGATGCTCATTTATCAGGATGAATGTCCGGGGCGGCTGTGCTTCCAGTAGTTTTTGTTGTCGTAAGTGAACCCAGTCGAGCTGTATTGGTTGAACTAACACACCATCCATCCAGTCTGTTGTAGAGAAAAGACACTGGGATATTCTTTGTCCCTGGCAATAATTCTTCCAGGGTAACACAATGAAGTTGAACGGGTGCTTTCCAAACACAGTTGACACTGTTCTTGCAAGCCTGGAGAGCTTTTATTTATTTGTGCATAATGTTGGTTTTTTAATTGGACATTATGGAAACTCTGACAGTAATGCAGAAGATGATTAGCCATAAAACAAAATATAAACCAATGGCTTCTAAATTTAATAATAGGCTAAATGTCTACATTCAGACATGGTTAATCAAAACCAGTTTGTAAACTTCATTTTATTCAGGTCAGCCAGTCAACAGTACATGTAATGCATACTATAAAACTGATTTAGGGCTTTTGGACACCCAAGCATCTACATAAACCAAGCAAGGATTAACTAGGTCTGTCTACTCATAAATTAAAGCACATTGTTTTTTAAGTGAACAGGATAAAAAGCAACATGCCGTGAACCATCTACATCATACTTTTTTTCTCCTTTGACCAATTTCCCAGTTACTCTCTCAAATTATCACTCCAGTTCCTTCTTTGTTCATCCCTGTATTGTTTCCATATAACTGTCCAAATCCGCCCGCAAAGCACCTAATCAAAACAGGCTGAAGCACAAGAACATTGACCACTTGATAGTTTGCCCAGCATATCTGGGATCAGTCACTGCTGTGCTCATAGAGGTGAACCAACCCCAGCTACCTGACTAGTGTCGTTATCATACTCCTTATCTCAAATACCTGAACACAGAGCTCTAAGCGCTTATCACTTACTCCAACAGCAGATTTTGCATAAATTTATAGTGTGTTTCCTCCCCTTTCACAACTCGAACATGCAGAGCATGTATTTTATCCAATATATGTGATAATATATTGGCTCACACAAACTAACATAATATATGATCGGTCCTGCAGATATTACACGCCACTCCACATGCACCAGATCTAAGAAGCACATGATGTACGACTCTCAGGGAACATGAAACACATGTGGGTCTGATTCGCCACTTTGTGATTCCAACCGTTCACCATTGCAACTCTAACGCAGTTACACCAGTGTAAAACTGTTGTACTGAAGTGGAGGATTAAACCCATATGCCTTTCTACATAAGCCAAATTTATGGGACAAAGTTATTCAAATAAATTCAGTAAACAATCAGACTTCTTCAGAGTCCTGTACCTGTTTAGTACCCAGATGGTACTTTTCCTTTGTTAAGAAAATATTTACCTTAAAGACAACAACTGTTATTTGTTAAAAAGATGTCAGTAACAATATCTGATTTATTAAAAAGAAAAAAAAAAGCCAAGAGATTGTGAAGATTTGTGACCTAAAAAAAATTCAAAACAATAAATTGTTTCCTCACACTTGCTCAGCCACATTTAAAACACCTTCTGCCTGCTTATAAGCAAACCTCTTTGTATAATTAAAGGCATAACCCATCACCATTTGCAAATTCTCCTGATTTCTCTGTGTAACTTTTCAAGTGTTTTTTCTGGCCTCTTTCCAGACAGTACACCTGCATATCAGTTTAGCAACATTTTATTGCAATTGAAAATTAACAAGTGCTGTTTGATTTGGACTTATACAAAATTCTGAAAATGTATACATTAGAATCATAGAATAACTAGGTTGGAAGAGACCCACCAGATCATCGAGTCCAACCATTCCTATCAAAATATATATGTTCATATAATAAATCAGATAAATTTAGCCACTGACTGATAAAAAGACATTTATGAAGCAAATATTGGACTAATTTACATAAAGTGTTATTTAGGAACACATCTGTGCAGGTGCTCTGAGTGTACATGATCAATTGAGTTCAATGGACAGATGAAAAAATTCAGGTTAACTCCATATATATTTCTTCAGAACATTTCACAGCGTTCAAAAAGTTGAGATTTCTTTCTGCTTTGTAGAAAATTATTCAATCAACCTAAAGATCCAAGCTTCATTTCCTTTCATCATTTTCATTGCTGCTTTTAATGCAGGAATACAAATATTGAGGTAATGTAATAATTATAATAATAATTATTAATAAGAGTAGTAGCAATAGTGGTAATGGTAGTAATAACCACAGTAGCAATAGTAAGAGTGTATTTGGAAGATATGATAAAAAGAGTGGTAACTTTTTCTGATTTAAAGTTATTGCTAACTTTATTGTTATTGCTAACTTTATTGCTAACTACCAAATATTAACTCTCAAGAAGTTTCAGTCACTCAATTTTCTCTTTACAGTAAGAAATAACTATATTCTGACTGTATGTTATACAGTCTTTTCCTCCTGGAAGCACCTTTGATAAATTCATTGGTTTATTTGTTTTGTTAAGTATTTTGAAATTATTCTATATCATCCTACTTATACCTGCAATGTGACAAGGAAGTAGGTATACCTGAAAGGAGGTTGTGGAGGGGAGGGTGCTGGCCTCTTCTCCCAAGTGGCAGGGGACAGGACAAGAGGGAATGGCCTCAAGCTCCACCAGGGGAGGTTTAGGCTGAACATTAGGAAAAAAATTTCATGGAAAGGGTCATTGGGCACTGGCAGAGGCTGCCCAGGGAGGTGGTTGAACTACCTTCCCTGGAGATGTTTAAGGGATGGGTGGACAAGGTGCTGAGGGACATGGTTTAGTGTTTGATAGGAATGGTTGGACTCGATGATCCGGTGGGTCTCTTCCAACCTGGTGATTCTATGATTCTAAGATTTGCAGTACTGTGTTCTCATGGACAAGATCTTACAACTAAATGCTGCTAGAAACACATGAGTTTTGTGCAGTGTCACATTTAAATCCTATACACACTGAATCAAGGATTAGAGGCTGTTTTCCCTAAATTTCTGAGGCCTCAACATCTTTATATACAATGACTAAGCACCATTCCAAGCCTATAGTGTTGCAGAAATGGGTAAAGATGACAAACTTTTGCTCAGCTAGGAAAACAGAAGGAAATATTATGACACATTTCTTGTATATCTGAATACGTATTTAATATTTGAATTGAATCAATTTCTACTTAAAGGAGAATTGCATTACAGGTACTTTTAATAATGCTACATGCTGCATCAGACATCACAATATACAAAGGCCTTCCTGATGCTTTGCAAGAGCAACCAGCATTTAAAAGAGATAAAAAACAGACATCTTTTAATCCTTCTTCAAGTTTTGTCCCTTCTTTTCTTCTTGTTCACAATATGACTCAGAGGGGCAGATGCTCACCTGATATAAAGCAGTCAGACCAACTTTATCAAAGTCAAGGAAGCTACAATCACACCAAAGGAAAATCTGGCATGACGCACCTAAACTGCAGATATAAGATTAACTGTGATTAATTGTGAATGTTCTAGATGTTTCCTTCCTACACATAGCTATGTCTTTACCTGAATATTTTTCTGCTTTGTAGTATTAGGACATGAAAGGTTATTTTTTTTTTAAATCTGCATGGAAAAATGTATCTCATGTCCATAGAATTCTCTAAATTTCTCCTTCCTATATTAATTTACTTCTGAGGACTTCAAAACATCTTATTGTCTGCAGTAGAAGAAACATCTGTTGAAGTCATACATAGTTTACTGGTTGGAATCAATGACAAAAGACAACAGAGAGACTCACCAAAACATTTAATTGCTGTCAACACAAACCAAAATATTACAAAAACCAAGCCTTTTTTTTTTTTTTAAGAGAAGCACAGGGAAAATTTTACAAGCCTAAAGGACAAGAAAAATGGTGACTTTAATTCATCAAGCCTCACATGACTGGATTTTGTATCCTGGCCAGCTAAGGCCTAACCACACTACAAGAAAAATGGTTTTTAATTAGCTAAGAAAGAGAAGCAGTTTATGGATAATGGCACTTGTCTCCACAGGATTTCCTGTTTGAAGGAATTGCTTCCCACACTAGAATTGAGCTTTGCTCTTTCTACCTACTGATCTGCTTTACCACTTGCCCAGCACAGCCTGATATTAATTACTGTTCCTTTTATTTTTATTCTTTTTTTGGCATAAAACACCAACAAGGCCCCAACATCACATTTCACATCTAAGCCCAGGAGGTGAGGCGGGAAGTCTATGCAGTGAATACAGCACTGGCATATTTTTTCATCCTTTTTATTAGTCTTCACCAGTTCAGCACCTCTCTGCATTAGGCACAGAGGATTTGAGAAAGACCACCTGGCAAAGCTTCCTGAAAACTGAGTGCCTTATTGGTATGACAATGCATGGGAAAATAATTTGGATAAAATCTTAGATAATGAGGAGGAAGAATTGCAAGGGGATTCACCTGAAACTTCATTATGCATGACACTTCTCATGTAGGAGCAAGGACAACCACATCATCAGAAAGGAGTGACACCTAGCTAGTGTGGTCCTCTTCAGATATTTTGGCAATTTGATATACTTGTCCATTTAAATTCCATAGAATCATAGAATCATAGAATCACCAGGTTGGGAGAGACCCATCGGATCATNGTCGCTCTTCTCTGGACTCGCTCCAGAGCCTCAATATCCTTCTTATGATGAGGGGTCCAGAACTGTACACAGTATTCAAGGAGCGGTCTCACCAGTGCTGAGTACAGAGGGAGAATAACCTCCCTGGACCTGCTGGTCACACCGTTTCTGATACAAGCCAAGATGCCATTGACCTTCTTGGCCACCTGGGCACACTGCTGGCTCATGTTCAGTCGGTTGTCGACCAACACCCCCAGGTCCCTCTCCTCCAGGCAGCAGCTCCATCTGCTTGTACATCTTCAAAAAAGTTCTAATTCTAGTGCTGCTGCAAAATTATTCTTCACTCTTTTGTATTTTAATATTCCATTTCCTTTTTAATGATATCCTATGTATTTTGTGTTTTACATGTTGGTGTTCTGTTCTCCATTACACCTTAGAAAATTAAAATCTGTGCATTTTCTCATTATCTAGTTTCATCTTTTCCCATGCAGATTCTCTTTACTTTCCACCATCTTCCTTATCCTTATGCATAATTCTATGTGATTTACCTTTTCTTCCTCCTGATTCCTCCTTTTCTTCCATTCCTATTAGCATTCTCTATTCCATTATCTTTTCCTTCCTGTTAATTTCTGTCTAGCATCTTTTCCATTCCCTTCTCTGACTTTTTTTTTAGGGTTTCCACTGTATCTCACTCTCCATGGTATGCACATCTTACTATCAGAGAGCATGGAACAAGACAACAAACAAAAAATGAAACCTACTGGTCAAAGAACTGGGGATTTGGTTCTCTCTTCTGCCCTTCTTTTCTGCACTTCTTTCCAGCTCGACCATCATTGTTTCCTCAATGTCCTTCACACTTTTCCAAGAGCATCAGTTGTTTTTGCATGAGGCAAGCACTGTTTATTCAACAAAAAGTGTTTTGCTTCTGCATATACGATTGTGGAAAAGCCATAACTATTAACTATGGATGAACAGATAGGTTTTGTCTCTTTGTGCCAGATTTCTTAATTCCAAGGTTGAGAGGTTTATGACTTGTTTCTTGTAGTTCCAGATTGCGGTCAGGATGTCCTAGCATTCAGCATTCTATGGCTTCTTTTTGTATTTGGTTATTTCAGACAACTCTAACATTTATGTCAAGCATCAATATTTCAACAAACCCAGAGTAGCCACGAGAACCTTCTTTATAACTTTTTTTTTTTTGTAGAGCAGGTAAGTGTTCTGTCTCCTTCCTGGAAGCTGCAGAATATTGGAAGGATATAAAATATATTAGCCTAAGTCAATTATTCAGAGCAGAATCTTAACACAACATAGATATCTATAAAGTAAAAAGCAGAATCTGTAGTAAAGAGTCATTGCTGCTTGCTCATACTCAGTAAAGTCTGTTTCTGCACTTGATGGCTACTAGAGATGCTAGATATATCACAGAGCTTCTCTGTTCCTATTCCTGAGTTTCTAACTTCTTCCTATAGTTGTGGAAAAGAAAAAGGGGTCTTAGGAGACCAGTCATTTAAACATAACAAGATTATGTTCCTCTCCAAAGATGCACACTGCGATGGATCCAGGGGATTAATTTGCCTATAGATACTTCCAGATTATGTGAAAAACACAAGCTAAGACATACTGTCAAGATCCAAGGAGTCAGAGAATGTAGCTCTATTGTAACTTTACAATGAGATTTTAAAGAATCACACTACTGGTTTTTCTTTTTTAAAAAAACGGAGTAAAGCTTTGCTTAATAAGCAGTTTGCCATATTTCCCAGCACAAGATCTTGTAGATGAGCTACTTAGAGCTCTACTAACTAAACCGAGCAGCCACACAGTCTTGTTTCTATAACTTTAATCTTGTATATTTTAAGTTCCTGAGCAAATAGACCTCCTATATTTATGGCTATTATGGTGCTTATCAAGCACATTTACGAATAACAGCAAACAGATTGGGTCAGTATTCAAAAGATTATCTAAGGCAACCCACCCACTTGCTGTTGCAACATAGACATATATTATTGCTGAAGAAACCAGATCCTGAAGGGATCCTGAAGGGAGAAATTGTCATATAATAAAATATACATTTAAAATGTATACAAATATACATTTCAATGTTGTGCCTTAAAAAACAAAACACAAACCAAACCAGTATCATTTCACCAGCACTACTGGGATCTGAGAATGTAAACTAAGTAATTTTTGTCTACTTGCTATTATCATTTTACAGTATTTCTATACTGATCTGCAGGACATAACAACTCCTTTTGTGCTAAATACTTTTTCCATGGGAATGACAGGTGATTTGTCTCACCTGGCTCTATGGCTTGATGGCATCTGCCAGCACAAAGAATCCCACATAATTTCATGTGTCTCATGGTATCTTGTCTGGCCTCCAGATAGGTCTATTGTACATCTCATGAGGCTCTGGAGCGTGTCCAGATAAGAGTGACTAGGCTGGTGAAGGGGCTGGAGAACAGGCCTNATGGCTTAGTATTTGATGGGAATGGTTGGACTTGATGATCCGATGGGTCTCTTTCAACCCGGTGATTCTGTGATTCTGTGATTCATGCTGCTCCAGGCAGACATCTCGCGTACCGTGGGCCACAGGCGTGAGGTACCTGTGCTTAGGCAACTGGGCAGTTACCTTTGTCTTCACTATGAAGTACCAGGAAATCTTAGATACCCAAGTCCCATGCAGATTCATAAAGACTGACATATGTTTAAGCTTAGGCTCTGAATTTAAAATATATTTCTGACTTTGAAGTTAAATTCTAGCCCTCAAATTATGGAGGATTAATCCCCATTTTTTACATCACACAGAAAAGATGCTGTTTTGTAATGCTACAACTTTAATTATTGCTGTATCAGGTAGTAGTTTGGAAGCCGTCAGGGTTACTGTTCCCTAAACTTACTCACTTAAGATGACCCGGAGTATCTGAAACACTCCCTGCACTGGCAGATGCAGCTTAGGAGTGAGAGGAGACACATGGTTTCCTCAGGTGTCAGTCCGAGTCTGTGGAGGCATCTCAAGCAGTGTGTTGGGGCAGCGGAGCTGCACTGCAAGCGCGATTAGCTCACTGCTAGGAGTGGCTCTTCAAGATCAGATAGAAGGCACAGTAATAAGGCGAAGCCTCTTGAAGTTTATGATGCTTTTTCTGAATAAAAGGACAACTGGAACGTTTCTGTTCCTCCTTCAGTGCATTGGCTTCTGTCAGATTTACAGTCCTTGAGAAAACAGAAGGGAAAAAGCCAAGCATAGTTGCAAAGCATCTCAAAGTTGAATAAAAGTAGGCTGTAGAAGGAAGGAATATTTACACTCTTTGGCTTCAAGATGTGTTAAAACAGTCAAAATAGTGACAGAATTGTTGTAAAGAGGGTGTTCATACATTTGTTCCCTAAATTAATGCCAGTAGTTTTGGTCAAATACTGCAGGCATTTTTCAAGTAAGTACAGCTTATCTTCAGGGTCTCCAGTCCCTTCATAGCTGGTAGCCTCCACTAATTTTCTGGTTATTTAGACCTAAAATTTCAACTATCATGAAAAGGCACGTTATTTTTCTTACACAATGTTGTAAGTGAACTCTGGTGGAAATTTCAGTGGCATATACTGTAAATAAAATAGTTTAGAAAAAGATAGAACTTCCAGAATATTCAGATCATTCGTCTAACAAGCTCCATACATATGTCAAAATATGAGAAGGTTGGCAGATCATAGTAAAGCGCTCCGTTATGCTAAGTTGCAGAGGCACATGTTGTAGTTGCACACAACCGAGTGCAAAGAATTAACAGTAACAGTTGCTGTGTTTGATCCAGAGCTGGGAGCCAAAAGGAAGATTTGCTTATATTATGATCTTAAGCCAAAGTCTTGCCATATTTAAAGTGTCTAAATTATTTAAATTATACAAATTGACTCTGCTGGGGCCAGGATTATGTCTTTGTTCATGACTATTTATTATTACTGTTTTCTTGATCACTGATGGTTGCCTGCAAAATGCTAAACTGTCCCAGATACAGTAGTTATTTCTGCATTTAAACAAGTTAACAATTCCAGTGTCTTATACAATACCGTTACCATTATTTGGCTTTTCTGTTAACCACTGAACTCAAGGAATCATAGAATCANAGGCCATTCCCTCTCATCCTTTCCCCTGTCACTTGTGAGAAGAGGCCAGCTCACTCCTCTCTACAACCTCCCTTCAGGTAGTTGTAGAAAGCAATGAGGTCTCCTCTCAGCCTCCTCCAGGCTAAACAACCCCTGCTCTCTCAGCTGTTCCTCATAAGGCCTGTTCTCCAGCCCCTTCACCAGCTTCGTTGCTCCTCTCTGGACTCACACCAGAACCTCAACATCCTTCTTATGGTGAGGAGCCCAGAATTGAACACAGGATTCAAGGACTGGTCTCACCAGTGCTGAGTACAGAGGGAAAATAACCTCCCTGGACCTGCTGGTCACACCATTTCTGATACAAGCCAGGATGCCATTTTTAGCTTCTCAGTGGACATTTACTTCAAGTTCCTACAAGGTACACTAATTAAGTGATAGAGGCTTATCTACTGAAGTGCTTTCATATTTATTAACCTCACAAGTGTTCACTGTAATATTCACAGCTGAGTAAATGTAGGGCAATGGAGGATATATGTGACTCACTGTGTTTATCTCTCTGCTTTGGTCACTCAGATCATCTTTAAAGACTACCCTGAGATGATCAGTCATGTTATCAGGATTATTTGCTTTCTGGTAATGTCAAGGAGATCAATGGGGACTGAAACCCCATTACAGCAGGGACCGTGCCTCCTTTCCTGTAACAGTTGAGCTCTGCAGCAGTGCTTCCAGACTTCAAAGGCAACATCATCTAACTCTAAAATAGGCCAAAGTCTACACAGAGAGTGCAAAAACATGTGTAAAATTGGATACAAACTGACAAGGTCTTCAGATGTACTGTAGGTAGTGAAAGAGCCCTGAAAACATGAAATACGTGACTGAGACTGGAGCCTGTAAAATAGCTGCACGTTTGCCAACATAACATTCTCCCACAGAGTTGGAAACAAACAGGAGATTAAACATTATAGAACAAAGCTAGGATAAAACGAACCAAAAAATTTAGGATTTTTTGTACTTTATGGTACACAAAATTATATTTTTAGGATGAACTCACCTGATAAATATCCAAGATTGTACAATCATCCCCACTTAATTTGAGAACTTAGTTAGCTAATGTGGTGGGTTGACCGTGGTCTGTGGCCAAACACCCACCCACCCACCCACTCACTCTCTCCCCTTCCTGATGGGATTGGGAGAAAGTAGAAAGACGGTGATAAGACAGGACAAGAGGGAATGGCCTCAAGCTCCACCAGGAGAGGTTTAGGTTGGACATTAGGAAAAATATTTTCACAGAAAGGGTCATTGGGCACTGGCAGAGGCTGCTCAGAGACAGGGTTGAGTCACCTTCCCTGGAGGTGTTTAAGGGACAGGTGGACAAGGTGCTGAGGGGCATGGGATGTTTGATAGGAATGGTTGGACTCAATGATCTGGTGGGTCTCTTCCAACCTGGTTATTTTATGATTCTACGATTCTAAGACTCATAGACAGAGATAATGACTAAGTTTAACAAGGAATACATAAACTGCATGGCAAGCAAAGCAAAATAAGGAATTAATTCACTACTTCCTAGAGGTCGGCAGATGTCCAGCCTCTTCCTGCGAAGCGAGGCCTCTGCACACCCATGTATTACTTGGGAAAACAAATGTCATCACTCTGCACACCCCACTTTTCTTCCTTGTTTCCCTCAGCATTTTACTGCTGAGTACAACGTGTGGGATATCCGTGTGGTCAGCAGGGCTCAGCTGTCCCAGCTGTGTCCCTCTGCAACCTCTTGTCCTCCCCTAGCCTGGTCTCTGGGGGTAGGAAAGGGGGGAGACAGCCTTGTTCAGCAAGCTGCCAAAACACTGGTTATTATCAATAGTGCTTCAGCCACAAAGCGTAGCATTGCTGTGATGAATATTAACTCCATTCCAAGCAGACTCAGTACAGCCAACCCAAAGAGAATTTAGAATTTGTCTGGGTTGTTGGATAGTAAGTATATAATAAAGATTAATTCAAGTGTAACTGGGTTGATTAATTGTATAAGCAAGAAATGTTTAGAAGAGTCACTGCCTCCTAGTAAATAGGGACTTTACTGAGTATCTCATTGTCCAACAAAGTGTGTGCTGCAAGAGCTTCAGTGACACCACAAGAAGGGAGGGGAGGAGAAAGAGTTTCATGAAGGTGAAGGTTCTCACAATCGAGCAATAATACAGAACTGGCAATTACACTTATTCCATGGGGAGAAAAGGAGGGGACTGTAGTGGGTAATTAAAAGAAGTCTAATAAACTTGGTCTTGAAAGCATTGCAATATGAATAGTATGTCCAAATTCTAAATTCTGATGGGGAGGAACTACCAACCTAGCAAGTCAATCAAGTTATTTCAAAGTTCTTCCAGTTTCGAGCAGTTTCTATACATCTAGGAATACTCCCTGCTTTTTGCACTGCTTTACAAGAGAAAGTGGTGATTTGCTTTACATTTTGGCATTTCCCACAGATTCGACCACAACTGAGCTGACTTGTCTGCTTGTGCAAAACGGAAGTGGGTTTTTAAGCCTGGCATTTTATGCAAAAAAAGTTTTTGAACCCTCCTTTGGCCTGGAAACCATTCAAGAGTCACAGAGGACAAAGATTTTGCCATTTAAAAAAACCCCAAAACATCATCTTTTCTTTGACAGTGGGTACGTCAGATCATTCTTTTCAAGAGCCTGACTTACCCTGCTGTCAATACTGATGAAGTTTGGTCACTGTTTTGGATTTCTTATGCATAAGAAGTTTCCTTGGTGTTTTTCATAAACTCTTCCAAGAATTAGTCTGGCAGGGTGCTGACCATTCTGGCCTGATCCAGAAAAACACTTAAGCTTGTCTTTAAGCACCAGAGTAGTTCTAACCAGACTGAGCTCATAATACTATTGTTTTACAAGATGGTGAAATATCTGTTTACTCATTAAAGTCTGAATATTAAGATTTGAGATTGCTCGTTATATCCATTACAGATGTTTTCTCCTCATAAATGACAATCAAAATTTCATTTGTTTGATGTTTATATCTTTGTTCAGTTCTCTACTCTATTGGATAACTCACGGTGAAAAATTCCAGGCTCTTCTTGAACAATTTATTGTTCTTTTCTCTTTCTTCATTATTATTAATGGGAAATTCCAAACTTTGCAGATAAGATTTATATAGTCTTTCAAATGATCAGAACAAGGGGATATCAAAAATGTTTTAAAAGCCTGTTTTTCAGTTTATGACTTTATTAAAAAAATCCCAAAGCTCCAATTGCTTTCAGAAGTCTAAAGTTGCCCAAACCTCTGAGATTGATGCACCAGAAAGGAATCCATCTTGCAAACATTTATGTGCCCAACTAATTTTAAGCACATGAGTAGCACTCCACATTTTATACTTTCATTAATGACCTAGATAATAGGAGACAGAACACGACTACAACGCTTTCAGATGACACCAGGAGAGAATTAATAATGTCATGCCATAAAAAAGCTAGGCTTTGTGTTGGCTGCATAATTATAAGCTCATTTCAGCTTTTAAAGGGGATTCTTTGGCTTTTACTTTTAAATTAAGTGTAATTAAATTGGGGACCATAATGATCTTTCAAGATGAGAAATTTCTGACTGAACATTTTTTGAAAAGCTCAGCAATCCATTTATTACAAATATATCGGTCTGAAAAATCTTGCCCATCTCTAATCTGACTATCATTAATTGCAGCAAAACACAGTTACTTCCACATCCTTATTCTGTCTCAGGATCAAAGCCTGTTGGGTCTTGACTGATACAGAAGATGACAGCAATAAAGTCCTCCTGCCTTTTGCAAGACTTTTCAGATGATTTCTCTGAATGCAGGATTAGTCATGTTGATTCAGAATTTCTCATTAAGAAATTAAATTGCTGTCTCTTACCAGAAGACCACTTCAAGTTCCATGTCATGAAGTCATCTTGCACCTTTTGATACTCTGAGGCTAGAAGAACATCCTGAGCCGAAACCAAGAGTCACTTTTTAACATAGGTTGCACATCACAAATTCCTCCCATAAACTTTGTAAAACCCATAACAGAAGAGCTACATTTATTTGACTCAATTACCTGAAATCAAAAAGGTTGCTCTTTATTCTTGACCCTCGCAAAAGCCATGCGTCTCTTTGTCATGGTCAACCTAAGTTAGTCATGGCTGGCTTACATCCAGCTGTCCTGCTATCCTTTAGTTTAATTAGCTCCTTTTCCTTTTGCTACAGATAGAGATAGCAATTATACCCTTTTCCAAACAATATATTCAGATGGTCCCATCATTGATCATCATGTTATCTTATCATCATGACTGTGTTCCAGATTGCTCTTATTTTTCTTAAACACATGAGGCTCAAACTACATTGTGTTTCAAGTAACTCAACCATTTTCTTTCTTTGTTAATATTCTGATTCTCCCTGTACTGGGGATACTCCTCAGCTTTGTGTCAGTGGAAATGTCCATGTACTTCTGTATCCATGAATGTTTTTTGCGTTGGAGAGTTCATTTAGTCAACTGAGAATTAATTCAATCTTTTTTTTTTTTTTTCCC
>WAAB01021223.1:0-12408 GCA_013389865.1 Piaya cayana
CTGAAACATCTTATGTACTACTCGCCACCTGAAAGCTCTTTCTTAGAAAGGACTAGTCACTGACTAGTCTCTAACAAACTCTTTAAAATTTTCTACAAATTGGGAAATCCCATCTAAGAAAAGCACAGACTGAGAGTAACAGATCTATTATTCTTCCATATCATTGATTGCCATGGACTATGGCATTCACTTTCAGATTAAAACATCTAAAAATATTTTTTCATATGTGAATAGCTCTATGTGAATGTAGAATAAGAGTTTCTCATATAGTCCAGAAAGAATTAACACAGAGGATAGACTGCAGAATGATTTCACTGATGGAAGAAACTTCCTACCTTGAAGCAATAATCCACCTATCCAGTGCTCTGTCTTTGATGGTAGCACTAGTATGGGCTAACCAGTAAGTGTGGCACATCCTGGAACACAGGAGTCTGTCTATTTTTTGCTTAAAGTCCATTTCTGTCCTATTCCCCTGTAATTCACTAGTTTAGTATTAGGGTTTTTAGAGGCTACATCATTGTCTGCTCTTTTGGTATCTGCTCTTGGACATGTGGCCCATGAATTTGCCCAGTGGAAGTCAGTAGGTACAACAGTCACCCTGAGATAAATAGTGCAATTCAACTGCCACTACTCAGGTTCTAGGGCCACTTTAGATGTCCTAAAAAATTGGTTTTTCTTCTCCTGTTGCTCCAGCCAGTGCTGGTTTCCTGTGAGTCCTCTATCAGGTCTAATCCCATGTAGAGGCTTCACAGAGCCTGTGAACATCTAAAATATAGCTTCAAAAACCTGAGAGATCAGTTTTCCATATGCAGGTATCCATTGCCTTTTAAGATGTTCCAAGGTAACTTGCCCAGCTTCCAAATGCTAATCAATGCCAAGACAATTGTCCAGGGACCCGCTGCTGTACCTGCCATCCTTCTGCAGATTTATCTTATGCTTTAGAGTGTCTCTTATAATACTGGTTTTGTAACTAAATCAAACCCCTTTTATAATTAGTTAGTGGAATATACAAAGTGATAGACTTATATATAGTGTATATATATTTTATATATTTTATATATGTGAAAAAATATATATGTGTATATAATATATATGCGTATACATATACTATCTGTATACTGACTGTAGATATGTTCCTTTAATCCTTTGAGACTAATTATAATGGTGGTTTTTAACCATCATGATTTAAACTGGTGATTTTTTGATTCTATGATTTTCATGTGTGAGATAAATTCCTTTTAAACTCTCAAATTCTTAACTTCTCAAAGATATAATTAAATAATCAGATAAAAATCTATTCAAATGCTTTGTTTTAAGTTTTCAATAAATATAATTTCTTTGAGAATTGTCATAAATCTTTTGATGTGTTGGGAGAAAATAGCAATTAAATGCATAGTTAGCAAAATGTAATTCCTTTTCTCTTATGTACACAGTCCCCCACAAAAAAAATCATGACTGCCTGTAACTCTTTTTAACAAATTCAGAAAATCAACTATGATCACCTTCGAAATAGTACCCTTCTGAGTTGACATGCAGCTTTATATGATGGTACCAATGTTGAAAGCAGTTCCACAGATCATTTTCTGCAAGGATTTTGAGGATCTCCATCATTTTTACTTAAANTACACATGAACATTTTCTGACCAAGGATAAGAAAATGTCTATATTTGAACACATGTTCACTCATACTGAGAGAAGTGCTGAAGTTGAGCATTCTCTCGCTGTGACAGGCTAGAACATGATCTATAACCATGTTCTGTAACCATCTCTTCATCTCTCCCCTCCCACTCTTGGTTTCCAAGCTAATGGGCTAGATTTTTAGGGATTTTTTGTTTGGTTTTGTTTGGGAATTTTTTGTGTCACATCTCATATAAAAAAAAGAACTTAATATAGTGATCTCTCAAGATATTTGTATGACTTTCTCAGTGTTCTAAAAACTACTAGAGTATTTTTTGTCTTTACATATAACTAACTGAATTAAGGAAGTACATAAAAATTTCCCCTTTCCCCAGATGTACTAAATACTTATCCTTCCTTGTTAAATGAAGATCTCTTAGAGATGGTAAAGTTTCGGTTCATTTTTTAGCACAATAACTTGTAATTAAGTATTCTAATTAGCACTTCATGGAGATGTGTTTCCTATGTGGTTTGATTTTTATTTTACATTCTTTTTAATGGCAATTTAATTGCTATGAATGAATTCTCAAGTTCTCAGTACATGAAGAAGAAGAGAAAGCAAGTGCAAAAGATGTTTTAGAATACAGTTGTCAGGAGTCAGTGGATAGATCAGAGGAATGAGGACAATGTAAGGCATAAATGGACAATGGTAGTGTGGGACCTGAATAAGTGAAGTGGATGGATGAGGCAGGGTCTGTATATTTGGACTAAAGTTAACTATGACATGCACTCTTGCACTTTAACTAAAGCAGATCATTGAAAATGACCTCTCATGGCTTTTGGTATAATTATGAAAATTAAGTACAAGAGACCTTAGAGACCATGTAGTATTCAAACTGCAATTTTATTGCTTCCCTCTCCAGCTGCTATATGGGGTACTTTTCCCCACTGCGCTACTCTAACACTGTTGCTGCCTATTTCTTCCTGCCTCAACAAGTTCAGAAACTCTGAAACAGACTGCTGTGTAATGGCTTGTGCCTATGCTAATAGCAAAATGGACATTGATTTAACATATGAAGAGAGTGCAAGTGGCCTCAGGAGACTTTTCAACTGACTATGCTAGTATAAGTCCCACTTTAATTCACCCTGTCTCTTAGGTCTGAGGTGCTTACCTTCTAATTCACTTCCAAAAAATAAATTGAGCCCAAGAATATGCTTCAGTTAGTCACAGCATCAAGTATGCAAATGTGTTTATATCCACTGAATCTATGTGATTAAAACAAAAAGACTTTCAAGATAAATATTTCAAATTCTTTTGCTGAACCTAGCATGAGTCGAACAAAAGAATAAAGCCTCAGTTATGTGGTACCTAATATGAAACACAAGGTATGTATACTTTATGCGTGTGTACAGGCATTTAATTTATAGTTCATAATTTTAAAAAAAAAAGAGGAGGATCTAATAATGCTAAAATTTATAAGAAGAGTCAGTATTTAGATTTCATCCTTAATTAATCTATAAATCTGTCACTAATATTTCCAGTGTTCTTATTTGCATGTGTCCACATGTAGCTTAGAAGCCAAAGTGAGATGAAGATTAAATCTGCCTATCATAGTTGAGCGCCCAGAAGAAAGTAATCTTGAGTTCTGACACTGAATATGGAGTTCACTATAGGTCAAATATTTGACCCAATAAAACACTGGGAAATGACGTGAACCTGTACTGAAGTTTAATATGAATTACAGAATTATTTAGCATTATTTGACAGTGACATTTGTGCGGAGAAAAAATAAATAAGTGAGTACAAGCTGTTTTGAATGAGATAGAAGTAAAGTGTGTACTGAAGGCCAGAAACAGAAGGCAACTATTTAAATTTCTGGGTAAGATCCCTATAAAAAAGTGAAATGCCTTTATATTCCTTCTAATTTCTCTCTGCTTGTACATAATGATGTATTACCATTCCAGGAAAGAAGAAAAAAAATGCTTAAACTATCTGCATAAGAAGAAAAGACTTTAAGAAAGATCTTCATTTAAAAGACACAACAATGCTTATGAAAGGATTTTCTAAATGTGAACCATCTGGTTGCTGTGACAATTTGGAGGTCGTTTTTATTTTAGCATTGTAAGCCTAAAATTGGCTGTTCTGGGCATTATTGATAATAGCAGACCCTGCACATAATTTTGAAAAAACACTCAATTCCTAAAGTAGTTATTAATCTTGTAACTAAGAAATATTATAATCCAGTGATATTTCCCAGTTCAATAGCCAGAATTGACTGTTATAAATATATATTACATTTATTTAAATATATTCATGTATCTACCCAAACACACCAAGTAATCATACTTCATATCTCAAAAATGAAGAATTCTACGTCTTCTCCAAGAAATATAAAGGAAACTAAAAAATAAAAAGAAGAATATGAAATCTCCTTTTCTCATACTGTCCTTGTAACCAGCCAAATTCCTTGCTTATTTAGACCCTAATGCTGCAAAGGGAAGTTTATGCACATGGATTGCCATGAACTCCAACAGTATGTTGCAAAGTCACAAGAAAGCTCAACTGTTTTCTAGGACGGCCAACCTACATGTCAATTGAACCAAAGTGTCAGGAAGAATTACTGAAGATGGTCCACATTTATGCTAAAGAAAATCTGTACAGAGTTAGACAACTTCTGGTATCTAAATCTCATTTTAACAAGTAGAATTTAAACAGAGTTCCAGTACAGTTAATCTCTTCTTTATAAAATTGATTCATGTAGCTGAAGCCCTAGCCAGGGCTGCTAGAGCAGCTAATTTGAAGATAAATCTCACTTTTAAGGACAGATTTGACCCTTGGATGCACATATGCAACTTTCATTATGCTAATGGAAGCCACATTTGTGCATCCAAGGGCAAAATTTGTTCCTCAGCAAAATGATGTAAAATAAACAGATAATAAACTGCATCAGTGCAGTAAGGGAAGCTAATTTTATAGAATACATTTCCATTGGGTGTATGTTTAAATGCTAGGGTAGGATACTTTTGAAATAACACACATAAAACTCACTAGTTTATAACATCTAAATGCTTCTAAGTGCAATGTGAATTTTACTCTCATCCAAATAGACAAGTTTGCAAAAAAAACCCCAACAAAAGACAAAAATCAAATCAGGATTTGTAGTTTCTTTATTTTTTCCCCCTCCATTTGGAAGAAGATATGTGAAAAAAGGAGGGACAAGCAATCATTTATTTTTAGAAACATGGTAAAAAATACAAATTTGCTGAAATAGATATAGTACTACATTTACTCAAACTACCCATAATGTTGCTTTCTGCAAGGAGTGGAGAACTCAAACAGAGGTTTGACATGTATTAAATACTGTATAGAGAAACACAGTGTTGATTACTTGCTGTAGTCAACATGATCTGATATCACATGAAATAAGCCCAAAGCGACATATGAAAAGCTGAAGTGTTCCCACCCACCGAGTGCATAACACAGGGCAAGTATACTGACTATCTCAAAACACATTGGCTCTGACTCTTCAGATAAGTACTCCTCTTCTCAAACACATAACACTGAAAACAAATAAGTCTTCCTGTGTTTTCCAAGGTGTTCTTTCAAATTCTTTAACAGTTGTGTTTACTTATCCTTTTCTGTAAATCCTCTGATTAAATATCTTCAGCTGGACATCCACCTGTAAGTGAAGTAATTCAATTAGCCTCTTTCTTCCTGGGATTTTTGGCAAGATGGGCCAACTGATCAATCACCAGACATTTTTTCCAACAAAAACAAACAAAAAATAAAGAGGATGACATCCCATTATTGCATTTTTGCTAGTAGATTCCCTTGCCATAAAAGGTTTGAAAATCTATTTCCTTACATTATGTGTTATCTCCCAAGACAAACGCAAGAAAGAAGATGCATCTAGAAGGCACAGTTCCTGTATCTACTATGAGTACGTTTGTTCTTTTCAGTAGGAGGAAACTTTCCCTGATGATATCTATTTGGTAAAGGAACATTGATTTTCTCCCATATCTTGACCATGAGGTTTTTTTCCTGAATTCTTTCTAACATAAGATCCTATATGACATTCCCTGCCCAACAAAAAATCATACCTAAGATTTACTCTTTTCTGACATGTAAAGCACATCAAGAATGAATACCATTAAGAGATAGACCACTAGATGCTCCAGAATATTTTCAATGAATGTCAAAGCCAAAGCATTAGACTTATTTTCCAATCACTCACAGAATCTGGTGATTTTTATTTTTATTTAAAGATTTAGTGATGTGTGTGGGTTCGGTGGTGCATTTACATTAATGCATTATCCACTAACACTGTGCATACTGTTTTATACCTTTCACAGTTTTGCAAAGCTGTTTTTCCAGTGAGGTGCTCTGAGACACCTTCCTGAATAGCCAAAGACTGCAAAGTATTAGCAGGAAAGCACTCTCACAAAGAGTAACTTTATTCACCTCTAGTGTGTTCCCCGTCCCAGAGTTTATAAGTCCCTTATCTAACAAGAGAATCTTTGCAAAGAAAATCTTTTCACATCAGGAAAAATATTACTTATAGTTAGCAGGTTTGATTGAGCCCCAAGAGGTTCTCTTTTCTGTCTTTCCCTATGCTATGTATTTTACAGACAGTTAAAAAACACTCTCTAGGCAGCTTGGAGAAGGTCATCCAAGTGGTCAGCCATAGTAAATATACCAGAACTAGCTTTGTGAAATCTAGTCCAATGGGAATCAAATATTTTTTGTCCATTTTTACCTCATCCTGTTATATAGTTAGTAAAACAGATGCTTTAAAACCAAGTAGTATTTCTAGCAAGCC
The DNA here is from genome assembly GCA_013389865.1 of Piaya cayana. Lineage (NCBI taxonomy): Eukaryota > Metazoa > Chordata > Aves > Cuculiformes > Coccyzidae > Piaya > Piaya cayana. Next base: position 6,438 of record WAAB01021223.1, read on the forward strand.
ATTTTTTTCATGTTCTTTATTCTCTAGAGTACTCTAATCTAAAACTTTGTTCCAGAAGAGTTTCAAACAGTGGGAACTTTGGTAAAACCTTTCCTTTAAAAAAAAACCAAAAGAAAAAGAATGAACAAAACCAAACCAATCTTGTAGATCAACAAGAAACAAATATAACTCACAAATTCTTCAAACTTTCTAATTGTGAAGTCATTGAACAGACTTTTTAATAGGTTTTCTTTTTTTTTTACAAACTTGTCTTGAATTGTTTATTGAATTTCTTTTTCCTCGTTGATGTGTTCCAAATTTTTATAAAATGTATTATAAAAAATAGGTACAATGGGTAGAAAATAACTGTGACAGTGCAGAAAGAAAATACATCATGGTGCAATAGATAAAACATTTATGATCCACAATCATCTCATTAAATATTCTTCAATAAATCAGTATTATGAACTTGGTCTTCATCTGTGAACAGTTACTAAAATGACGGTTAAACCTCAGTCAGTAGTTCATTAGCTGCAAGGAAGTCCTACAGTGTCATCTGTCAATACACATACAGTATTGCCTTGAACATCTGAAATGAGATAATAATTTTCTTGGCTACCTAGCCACTAAAGACTTTTGCAGCCTATTTCACATTATTTAGCAGTATCAAAAAAATGAAATGTCTAGGTAAGCTATGAAATTATGTGCTTTCATATTTTACACATATATACATATGATCTCTCACACAAATTAATATATAAACACTTTTAAACAAACATACACAAACATTGCTGTATCAAGAAACTTAAAAAACTTACAACAGAATTGAACTAGTGACATAAACATCTGGTCTCTAGACTTAAACAACGCAGAGACTGGGGTCAATGGTAGATTTTGGCCTAGGTTTTCCTGAAGTTAAGGAGGCCAAAAAATTAGAAAGTTGGCTTTTTGTCATTTGCAGGTGTGAAATGTTTAATGCATGTAGCTATGGTGACTGAAAAAATAACAGGAAAACAAGAGAAAAAGGGTAGCACTGGGAGTTGGGACTGGTAGCTTGCCAAAAGACTTCACCTTGTTTAGGCAGAGCATTATTATTATTGATCCAAATTATAGCACTAAATCTCTCTTGTAGATCTATGAACATAAGTAATTCTCACTGAAAAACAACACCAAAAGCCAACAGAAGTCTACAGACTTCCTGCATGATTTTGCATACATAATTGCTTTAGGAAAGAAGACAAGTGAAATCAGCCCTTTCTTTGAAATGTCACTCTTCCACGTCCTTCAAAATGTGCCCTTTACTCCTAATGAGTTCAGCAGATATTTTCATCTCCTCACATATACCTTGAGACACTTTAAAAACTGAAGGTGTAGCACTTTTAAGTTATGCCAAATAGTCAAATATGGTCAATATTTCTTTTTGTCCCCATGCAATAATTAAAATAGTACAGCTCTTCTTTCTCAGAGTAAGAGTTGTCAGTTCAGTTATAGTGTATACAGAATGTTTTCAGACCCAGGGAAAGGCCATTACCTGAGCTCTTCAATTGTTATCAAATTTTTGAGCGCAAATAATCTCACTGATAACTCAAGATGCAGCCCTAAAAGGTGGAGAATTAAAAGGCTCATTACAGACCTTCATGTAAATGATGTCATTTTACACTAGGATAGTTAAACAGGACATAGATTAAGAAGATATTGGGGTGGAATTGAGTTTTCCCCTTGTCCTCCTTCAGAAGATGGTGATATAACTATTTCTTTACTATTTATTATGATTTTGAAATGATGCATCTAAGTTCAACCCTAGCAGAAGCCCTGAAAGTTTAAAATGTTCTTAGTATTGTACTGTGACTTGTTCTGACTATGCACAACAAAAGCACAACAAAGAAGAGATAACAAAGGAAGTACACTTTTCAGGTCATTTTTTTAATATGGCAATCATAATATTAACATGCATGCAGATACCTAAGCTGTGATGATAAGACTTGGTAGTCTTTTATTTGCTCAAAAAGTGACCTGTTGCTGACAGTTTGTCAGAAACATATTATGCATGAAACTGAACAAAATTTAACTGTTATCTCAACTGCTATTACAGAAAAGAAAACTTATTTTCAAAAATATTTTCCTGTTGATTCAGAAAAATGTTCGGAGGTATTTCGAAAATTATTTGAACTAACAGCTGTCAGGAATAATGCTTTCTAACTATGTTTGAGAAAGCTGTACCACATTAGTTTAAGGAACTGCATTCAGGAATTTTGTTTTGACTCATTGCATCCAACAAGATTTTTTATTTTAACCTTTCTGGAATTGAAACAATTTTCCATGGATTTTTAAAAACTTACATTTTAATTTTATATTATATTTCACTATAATATCAAATCAAAAGACTAAGATTGAATGAAAACATTTTGACTGCCATGTAGGTATATTTGTAAATCCTATCTCCAATAAAATTATTTTGACTTGGGTTTTACTTGTGGGTTATTTTTCAGAAATTTTTATTCATTCAGAATCTTCCCTAAATTTATGTACTCTGAGAACCTCTATAAAATGAGACTTTTACCCTAAAAGCAGCTTAGTGCTAGTATTTTTAACTGTAACATATCATGAATATCATGGTTTACCAAAACAAAAATTAGTAACATAATAAAAATCAACTTACGAAAAGGAACACAGAGAGATACTAATATACAGGAAGGCACACAGCTTTTGCTGTGTATATATTTACGTTTCTTTCAGATAAATTGTTTTACTTGCAGGCATTTTCATAGGCTGGGGAAACTCTTTTTCTTTCATCCAGAACAAGCTAAGCCAACATCTCATTATTATCTATTGACAGTTCAACTGTAAATCGTGACTCGACACACACCATCGTGTTAACTGGAACTAAGCTGACTCTAATCATCTGGATCCTTTCCAGCTATGTTTGAACTACATAATGGACAAAGGACTCATTTGAAATGTAGATGTAACATTTTTGTAACACTGTGTCTACAGACAAGGCTCCTCTGCTTGGCAATGCCTTTTTAATATTAGTGTTTAGTGTACCAGTGTTTGCTTATGTCAGTCACTTGCTATGTCAAGACCAAGAGGTCAGATCCTGAGACTGACATGGCTGGCAGCCTAGAAACCATTTCATTCACATTGTATTTTCTCAGGCAGACTTGTATTCAGACATGTGAAAAAAGAGAAAAGAAAAACAACCAGTGCCCTTTCTGTCCCACACTTTCCAAGGAGTTCTTCCAAGAGTCTGTAAAGTTTGCTTTCCACTGAGTCACTCTGCTAAATGATCTTTGGTTAATGTCTATACAAAATAAAAATTTTATGAGGTCTCATGCTGTGGGCACGATGGTATTGGCTGATCTACTAATACCCTGACAACCCCCTTCTTTCCACTGTGCTGCCTGATGATTCCATATTATGTTTTAGTGATCATTTGGGAAAGTAAAATGACCTTTCCTTCTTCCCTTTTTTGTTTCCCTTCTTCATTCCTTCCTTTCCCTCTTCCTTCCATTTCTTTCTCTCCTTAATTGCAACAATTTAAAATTATATGTGTAAATTCAATTGCCAAGAATATACTGAGTTGCTTGAAATTCTCCAACAAGAACTAATGTATTTTCCTTCCTTATTCCATCAACTGTATGTTTTGAGTGTAATTATGAAGCCTAAATGAGCATGCTGTTTTAATTTTTCTTATATATAATAGCATGGTGGCCTATGAAAACACAGCACTCACAGCAGGAGTTAATTCTAATAAAAACAATAAATTTCAAATAATAAAGTCATACTCAAAATAGCTTACCATTTGCCTAATTATATGAAGCCCACCTGTTCTACTTCAGGCAAAATTCCCACTGATGTTAAAAAATTTCACAGATTAAGGACTTTGTGGCTTGACCTAAGTTACCAGTCCAAATTAATATTTATGATTTCTCTGATTTATCAGACATGTCCTTCCGCACAAGGAGGTGGGGAGGACTTAGATCACTCAAGGGGATGATTGTATACAAAACTGTTCTCAAACGTGAAATCTGGCTCAGATTTCATAAAACAGTCCCATCTTAACCTGTCCACCCTGTTTTACTGCTGCTTTTACAGTAATGCTGTCGAGGGAAATTGGACAGATCAGTAGAATACACAGACATTTTTAGAGGGAACATATGTTTCCTGTTCTTAGTGCAGCCAAGATGAACATGTCAGTGTAGGTATTTATTACAGCCACCTTATATCCCATGCTCTATAGTCAATCTATAGTCAAACCTAGTCAATGAAAATACAGGAGTGTTTAAGTTACCATATAGGAGGCGCTGAATAACTAGTCCTCAAGAAATCCCACATAATTCCCCCATTCAGAATTCAAGAAGTAGGAAGAGGATCTGGAGCAGAGGTGGGAAGAGTGTCGGGAACTTAGTAAGCATCAACATCATTACAAAAGCAAAAGTTAAAACTGTAAAAAAATCAAAGCTAGTTAGTAGACAAAGCAGTTGCAGAACAGCTGGCTTTACAGTTCCGAGGCATGCCATTTAACACAGAAATGGGAAGAAGTTGGGGAAATCCATCCCTCCCAAAACCAGAGAGTCTTCTGTTGGCAAGCACTATTTATTTTGCAATTACGACAAGAATACCTTTATTGACTTGTGTAAGCATCAACTTTATATTCATATTTACTTTAACCAGTAAATGGGAAGAAGTATTTGTACACAATGTAAATTGACTTTAAGTTTTCATTTAAAGGAAATTCTAATACATGTTTGTCTTTGCTAACTGGAAAGTATCAGAATAAATTTGTCAGTATAGTTTCCCCATTTCTTGATGACAAAAAGAATAGATCATTGCTGATAAGTCTGAAGTTATTATTAGAGAAGCCAAATAATCTTTGTGGTTCAACTGTCCAATATATATAAATAATTTAAATTTTATTTGTACACTTTAATTATCTGGCCTTGAGACTTTTGAATAAACTTATCTCTATTGTTCTATTACTGAAGTTATTTTATAATATGTCTCTTTTAATGATAATATCAGTCATCACCTTCTAACAAAAACATGGAAAAAGTAGCAGCAGATACAATGCCTAATGCAAAAGCAGGAAGAACACATGCAGGAGAAAGGAGAACAAGGTAGATATGAACACTGTAAAATATGTACTAAACCAAAAAAGGTCTTCAAATATGATTTCACAGACATTATCTTCAAAATGAAACAAATTAAAATGAACCCACAATATAATGACGCTTATATAGCAAAAGATGAGGGAAATGAAACTTTATGTGTGTGAATGATCTCAGTCAAAATCAGTGATGCTATGATGTGCTTTCATAGCGTTTTATTGTTTCTTGAGAGTTTCAAGTGAAATGATGAAATTTTGGTGAGTTAAAAAAAATCAAATTCATCATCTAACAGCAGTCCCTATGATGATTATTTTTTCAAAATTTAATATAAAGGTGAGAATAAAAGTAAAAATTCTGATTTATTGCCTGAGTCAGCAACAATATTCTTTTACAGAAAAAAAAAGCCAAAAAAAGAAACAAACATGCATGGTAGGATACTTGCTGTCCTATTCTTCATATCTAGCTAATTTGTGCATGAGGGTATGTGAAGACAAGTCCATGTATGTTATCATCTTCCTCATGTCTGGGCTTTCATGAGATTGTACACATCATGGATTACAAAACTGAGAAGCACTAAAGACCTATCAAATCTGTCAGGTGGGATATACTGAAGATATATGTTAATATCTTTCTCCATACAGCCCATCAAAGCATTTGGAAAAGTGGCCTCTGGTTTTAAATAAGTCACAGCTTCTAAATGATCACCTTTTTCACACTATTTTTTCAGTACCAGGAATGGCTTGGTTTTCTTACCATGGAAAGCAGGAAACTCTGGGCCGTTTTCGTATAATCTTGCATCCAAATGGCTTGTTCTCTCTCTGTCTTCCTTATGGTTGAAGGTAGGTTTGGAAGTCTGTGTTTTAACATTCATCTTCTCCTGCACT
>WAAB01021224.1:0-10231 GCA_013389865.1 Piaya cayana
CCTTCAATAGCAGCAGGATAATCATCTCTTCTGACTGACTAGTCATGCTCTTTAAAGCACCCCAGGATGTGGTTTGCCCTTTTGTCTGCCAAGGCACAACATTGACTCATATTGATCTTGCTGTCAACCAACACCCACAGATCCCTTTCTGTGGGGCTGTTTTCTAGCCCCACATCTCCCAAACTGTTTTTTTTGGCTAGCATTACTCTACCCTTGGTACAAATTCTGGTATTTGGAATTATTAAATTTCATCCCATCAAACATTGTCTAATGAGAAAAATTGTCTAATGCTCCAATTTATCTAGATCACTTAGCAAGGACTCCTGTCCTTCAGAACAGTCAGCAGCACTTCCCAGTTTGATATTCTTTGGTATCATTTGGTATCATTTACCAATGATATATTCAACTCCTGGATCCAGATTGTTGATAAAAATACTGAACAGAACCTGTTCTAGGACTGAACCTTGAGGTACATGACTGGTGACACATTGTCAGCAAAATGTAGCCCTATTCATAACAATCCTCAGTTCTTCAGCAAGCACATCACAAACCCACTCACCACAAAGTTGGACAACTTATCAAGAAGGATGCTGTGTAGGACAGTATCAAAAGCCTCACTAATATCCACAAAAAACTAGTCAAATATACTCCTTTCATCCACTAGGCAGGTGATCTCATCATATAACATGCCAAATTATTTAAACAGGACTTTATCATTGTGAACCCATGTTGACTGTGCCATAAAACTTCTGTAAANACTTATCGACATGTGAGGGGAAGCAGAGTCCAAGTACCAGATAGATGAGGTCTCATGGACTTTATCTTAAGTCTATAGTCTCCTTTTCAACTGTTCTCCAACAGACAGATTTGTTACATCATCGCTTAGAGCTTTTAGTTTCCTATGAGCTTCACAGTAGCTTCTAACAGCTCCCATTCTCTTTTTATTAAGGACAGCAGCTATGGTTGCCTTCAATCCAGATACTGCAGCGAAACATCTGAGAGTAGTGAAATGAAACAAAATTCTACTTCTTTAGTGCTCAGAATCAGTCTCTGGGATAATTTCTGTCTCTGTTCACTAGAAAAAGTTGACTTTGCCTTCTATTTTAGACACATAATGTAAAAGGAAATTTGTGTCTGTGACAGTGTTAGAGGGTTAGTGTGCATCTTTCTCTCATGTTCCTATTGATACCTGTGGGACACACCTAAAAGTTCTTTCCCAGATCATTAGGGAAGGCTTCCTATTTCTTTGTGACCATATCTTGCTCTGTTTAGATTTGGAGCTCATTTGTCCCTTCTTGTTTCTGAAACATTCCCTCCAGCTTCTGTTTTCCGGCTGTGATTTCTGTTGCACATATTTAAGCCCCAAAGGCAATACTTGGATAAAATTATCATTGTCAGGGCACTGACTTCCATTCCCATTTCTGCTCATTATTTACATCCTTTGTGTTGCAAATTACACATCAGCAAAGGAAGCCTAGTTCAATTTACCTACCCCTGAGTTATTCTCTGAGGTGTAATATGTTAATAAAGAGAAGCAAGTAATTAACAACTAATAAATTATAGAACTAATAAGTTTTGGGTTCCTTTTTTTTTTTTCTCTTTGACTACCTACATCAATTCTAATGCTTCTACTCACAATACACAATTAATCAAAACACTATTTTACATCATTTTAGGTGGTAACCATCTCATTAAGTTTCAGGCAAAGTTCACACTGTAGCACAAGTCATTTTCTGAAATTCTAGCCCTCTATAGGAGACCTTACTTCAGACCTGGATAACTAGTTTAGATCAGGTGTCTAATTTTGAGATGGGCAAGTCTGTGTAACCTGCCCTTAACCACCACAGAACAACAGTAAGGTGTCCTCTGGAAGTACTTGTTACTTGACATCTAGCTACCATGTTGTTGTGGTTATTCTGTGAACTCATGCTTTGCTACATCTCCTTGAAAACTGCGTAAAAGTTCTTCCTTGATTTCTCTTCTGTTTTTTTTTCTTGAAATTGAGTATTTTGAGTGGCATGATACACATTAACACAGAAACGCACAGTTATGTATACTGAGGTCACAAGTGCATTAACTCATGAAAGAAACTGTTAGACTACTTTGTCACTAGTTTCCATGACCTGCAAACCCCAAACCAACTTGAGATATTTCTATAAATCTCTTATGTGCCTCTTCATAAGAATTATTTTTTTTTCAGAAGCTAGTGCAGGCATTCTTGGGATTTATTTAGATATTCTCTTGCATTTGTTAACCAATTTAGATTACTTTTAATTAGGTCTTTTCTCTCTTCAATACCCCAGAAACATAGCTGGAGAAGTAGTATATGGAAACATCCATAAATGCATAAGAGCTAAGGGCCTCTGTTTAATATTCATGGACCATTGTATTAGAAAGGCTTCTATTTCTACATTTAGNCACAAACCCACTCACCACAAAGTTGGACAACTTATCAAGAAGGATGCTGTGTAGGACAGTATCAAAAGCCTCACTAATATCCACAAAAAACTAGTCAAATATACTCCTTTCATCCACTAGGCAGGTGATCTCATCATATAACATGCCAAATTATTTAAACAGGACTTTATCATTGTGAACCCATGTTGACTGTGCCATAAAACTTCTGTAAAACTGGTTGGTTTTTTTTCTTAGAGAGATACTCAGGACCCGTGTTTACTCTAATATAAATTTTTACATTGATGCAGCTCTACTTACAATAATCAAGTTTTTTTTTGGGCGTTTTTTTTTAATTTCTACTTATCGACATGTGAGGGGAAGCAGAGTCCAAGTACCAGATAGATGAGGTCTCATGGACTTTATCTTAAGTCTATAGTCTCCTTTTCAACTGTTCTCCAACAGACAGATTTGTTACATCATCGCTTAGAGCTTTTAGTTTCCTATGAGCTTCACAGTAGCTTCTAACAGCTCCCATTCTCTTTTTATTAAGGACAGCAGCTATGGTTGCCTTCAATCCAGATACTGCAGCGAAACATCTGAGAGTAGTGAAATGAAACAAAATTCTACTTCTTTAGTGCTCAGAATCAGTCTCTGGGATAATTTCTGTCTCTGTTCACTAGAAAAAGTTGACTTTGCCTTCTATTTTAGACACATAATGTAAAAGGAAATTTGTGTCTGTGACAGTGTTAGAGGGTTAGTGTGCATCTTTCTCTCATGTTCCTATTGATACCTGTGGGACACACCTAAAAGTTCTTTCCCAGATCATTAGGGAAGGCTTCCTATTTCTTTGTGACCATATCTTGCTCTGTTTAGATTTGGAGCTCATTTGTCCCTTCTTGTTTCTGAAACATTCCCTCCAGCTTCTGTTTTCCGGCTGTGATTTCTGTTGCACATATTTAAGCCCCAAAGGCAATACTTGGATAAAATTATCATTGTCAGGGCACTGACTTCCATTCCCATTTCTGCTCATTATTTACATCCTTTGTGTTGCAAATTACACATCAGCAAAGGAAGCCTAGTTCAATTTACCTACCCCTGAGTTATTCTCTGAGGTGTAATATGTTAATAAAGAGAAGCAAGTAATTAACAACTAATAAATTATAGAACTAATAAGTTTTGGGTTCCTTTTTTTTTTTTCTCTTTGACTACCTACATCAATTCTAATGCTTCTACTCACAATACACAATTAATCAAAACACTATTTTACATCATTTTAGGTGGTAACCATCTCATTAAGTTTCAGGCAAAGTTCACACTGTAGCACAAGTCATTTTCTGAAATTCTAGCCCTCTATAGGAGACCTTACTTCAGACCTGGATAACTAGTTTAGATCAGGTGTCTAATTTTGAGATGGGCAAGTCTGTGTAACCTGCCCTTAACCACCACAGAACAACAGTAAGGTGTCCTCTGGAAGTACTTGTTACTTGACATCTAGCTACCATGTTGTTGTGGTTATTCTGTGAACTCATGCTTTGCTACATCTCCTTGAAAACTGCGTAAAAGTTCTTCCTTGATTTCTCTTCTGTTTTTTTTTCTTGAAATTGAGTATTTTGAGTGGCATGATACACATTAACACAGAAACGCACAGTTATGTATACTGAGGTCACAAGTGCATTAACTCATGAAAGAAACTGTTAGACTACTTTGTCACTAGTTTCCATGACCTGCAAACCCCAAACCAACTTGAGATATTTCTATAAATCTCTTATGTGCCTCTTCATAAGAATTATTTTTTTTTCAGAAGCTAGTGCAGGCATTCTTGGGATTTATTTAGATATTCTCTTGCATTTGTTAACCAATTTAGATTACTTTTAATTAGGTCTTTTCTCTCTTCAATACCCCAGAAACATAGCTGGAGAAGTAGTATATGGAAACATCCATAAATGCATAAGAGCTAAGGGCCTCTGTTTAATATTCATGGACCATTGTATTAGAAAGGCTTCTATTTCTACATTTAGTAAGTATTCCAGTTTATAAAATCAATTTATGCAACAGTTGATTGAGTCTTTTCTTTTTGTAAGTGACTTGAAGTTCAAACTAGGAAAGAACAGAAGGTGAAGGAGAAAAAGAAAATTGCAGGCCAGAGTTTTAAAATTAGAATACTTAACATCAGACAATTGCATCTAGACTACTAAAATCCTAGTTCTTTATGTGTTTACCTTTAAATGTTGACTTACATTATGCTTGGGTTTAGAGATGCTACTTTATTAGAAGGAAAATTTGGTTCAGTTTTTATTTCACCACAATGGGTCAGGTGCTAGTTCATTCAATAGCAGACAGAATACTGATGAGGCAAAATAATTTTCCTTTTGTGTGTTTCTTTTTTGACTTTTTCAAAAACAGTTTGGAAAAAATCACTCAAAATGTGGTTTAGAGTGGAAACTAATACATATTGCCCTGAGTGTGCAGGACACCTCTTTTGATTCTTTATAAATGCCTTTGTAATTAATTACAATTACCACTATGTGCACAATGTACCAAAAAATAAGAATTCACAGTAATGATATCTGCATGTGAAGGAGAAATAGCATGAAGTATTATAGGAGCTGGAAAAAGTCTGTTCTATTTTGAAAGATTTAGACAAGCTCAAACACGTAAAACTGGACGTACTACCTGTTCCTAACTTAATACTGAATTTGAAAAAATGATATTTCAGAATTTCTTTCTGTTCCCATTTCTTTGTGTGCACTTTCTTTCTCTTCGGTGCAGCCAGGCACAGTATCTAGACATAATTCAGTCTAGTCTTAATAGTATTTACACCTTAGTTTAAGGCTTGCTTTCATGCTTGATATAGTTGTTTATCTGGCTTCACTGGACATTAGATTTGACCATAAGGATTCAATTCTCTAATCACAGAATCACAGAATCACCAGGTTGGAAGAGACCCATCGGATCATCGAGTCCAACCATTCCCATCAAACACTAAACCATTTCCCTCAGGAACTCGTCTAACCGTGTCGTAAACACCTCCAGGGAAGGTGAATCAACCACCTCCCTGGGCAGCATATTCCTGTGCCTAATGACCCTTTCCATAAAAAACTTCCTCCTAATCTCTAGCCTAAATCTCCCCTGGCAGAGCTTGAGGCCATTCCCCCTCGTCCTGTCCCCTGTCACTTGGGAGAAGAGGTCAGCTCCCTCCTCTCCACAACCTCCCTTCAGGTAGTTGTAGAGAGCAATGAGGTCTCCACTTGGTCTCCTCTTCTCCAGGATAAACAACCCCAGCTCTTTCAGCTGTTCCTCATAAGGCCTTGTGATGTAGGGTGTAAAGGTGAGCACTCTGGACTCTGAATCCAGCGATCTGAGTTCAAATCTCAGTGGGACCTTGTGCTTTTGTGTCCCTGAGAGGTTTTGTGAGGCTGCTGTCCCTTTTGCAGCGTTGGTGTTGGTCGCTGCTTCCATGTCCCCCTNTATTGTATATATAGTATTTTAGTTGCATATTAGTGTTAATACATTATATATAATCAGATAATAAGAGAATATCTGCTGTATTGTTCTCCCAGCAGATATCAGGGAGATTGAAGTCTCCCACAAGAACAAGTGGCATTGATTTGGAGATCTATAGAAGCTGTCTATAGAAGAGCTCATCAGCAGCTTCATACCTGTATGTGGTCTGTAACTGTAAATTCATAACGAACTTCAATCTTTCTTTAAAAGTATTCTCATGCTAATATTTAAATGCATAAAATTTAGCATTTAAGAGACAAATTGCTGTTAATTCATCAAGATATTGTTCCCAGAAGATGACCATGTTTTGCCTTCAAGTGCTTAGACTACCTTTTACTGGCATATCAAACTAAGAGCCTCATCTGCCCTTTTACAGCAGTACAGGAGCACTGATTGCTTTCCAAAGGAACAGTTGCTCTCTTTACAATAAATAGATAGGTATAACTGAACCCTATGTCTTAGCTATTTCCACAAAAAAAATTCTTCAGTTTCTTCTCCAGAGTGGAGAGTTTCTTCTTCCCAGGTATCATGTTATTTTCTTTCATACCTACTTCTGTACGGAAGAACTACATATGCTGAGCACAGAATCTACTCAATTAATTACTCTACATTGAAAAAAAATAACTAGTGTTCAGTTTCTTATCCCTGCCAAATATTTAAAAGGCTTATTTCCTTACCAAAAAACCCACCCCCCCCCCCCCCAATCTTCTTTTCTTTTTAAGTACTCTCTTCATTCTTATCTTGATGGCCTTGAAAAAATTACAGAATCACAGAATCACAGAATCACCGGGTTGGAAGAGACCCACCGGATCATCGAGTCCAACCACTCCCACAAAACACTAAACCATGTCCCTCAGGACCTCGTCCACTCATAACTTAAACACCTCCAGGGAAGGCAAATCAACCACCTCCCTGGAGGTTGATTAGTAATGGAGGATAGGTAAATTCTTACCTATCAGACTTGAAAATTATACCTTCCATTATTTGAACTCTACCAAATGGTAAAATGCTAAGGTATTGACAACAGCATTCAGAAAATAACATGAAACAGGATGAAATAGAAGTCCTAATATCTGTGAATTCTTTCAGGAGGCAAAAGTGAACAACTTTTGACAAAAACCTCAAAGGATAGATGATCTAAAGAGAAAATTGATAGTCTTAGGATGCTAGTTTATTAATTCACTATACTTAATGAAGATCCCTACGGGCTTTTGCAGCACCTCATATACTGTGCTTCCATAGATGTTTTATTATCCATATGCTGTTGAAGGTCCATCTCTAGCCAGGAAAGTTTACAAGGGAAGTAACGACAAATATCTGCCTCAGGGCAAAGAATGTGTTGCTTGTCTAGAACCTAACCTAATTAGATTGATGAAGTTTTGGAGATCATCACAGATGACTGGGAGAATAAAGAGAGGATGTGACAGATGTAGCTTTCAATGAAATTAGAAAAACTGCAAGTTCTGATTTTGAATTAGATTCACCATAAGTCAGTGGTACAATACAAGTTTAAAAGTCATCAGTTCTGAGCAAAAGTCATTATCTCACATCCCTTACACAGGTAATAGTCTTTGAATAGAATCAGAATAGGGAAATATAAAGTGAAGCTTTTCTTACTTGAAGACCCTGCACCATGAAGTGCACCACTGAAAATTCACATACTCTTCCATACTTACATGCTACCCTGTTTCTGAATTTTGGGAGAGGTCCTCAGGAGTTGTAGGGAACAATATGGAGTTTTGCAACAAAATATATACTTTTAATGTACATTGCTATTGTGAGTTATATGAGGAGTGTTCTGCTCTTGAGTAACGTTGTATAGTGTTGTATAAAATACTCTCAGGGCAAAGTTATAACTCCTTTAAGCATTCACAAAAAAATCCGTTTTGATGGAGAAATTGAGGTTACATCTATTGCTATAGCAACAGTTTGATTTCTGGAACTTCAATTTGGGACATGGAAAGTTGGAAAATCATTTTAATAACATTAGGGAAAAATTAAATATAATTAGTTTATTTTTCTTGCACATATTAGGCTATCAATTTGGAGATTGTCCATTTGAAGCTTAAAAAGTCTTATCACCTTTCCTTCCACTAATATTTTCAAGTAGTTAATAATGATGATTTAAAACAAATTATAAGTATTCTTACTTTTTCCTTTAATTCAGAAGCAATCATCTGTGGGGAATCACCTCACTCAGACTCAGTCAATAGTGTAGACATGGTATTTGACATTTTGTGGCTCCTCTATTTCAGTATTCCTGTCTATACATGGGAGTAGGAATACTTGCTTATCTCTCAGAGATGTTCAAAAAGTTGGTTAACTCATTAATCCCAAATTTTGCAAGTATTCTTATATCCAGGTATGTTTTGCCTGTCAGTCTGACTGCAAATCCATAATGGCATATCCAATCCCTTGCCTCATTGTAATATTTAGTATTTCTAAACGATCTGTCTTGCCAGACTAAAAAACTGTATGGAGCAAGTACTCTCATTTTGGGTAATTAGTCCAAGAGACTGCAGTGAAACTAGCTGCTGAAGTAATACTAATATGCTTTATCCCTTTGGGTGAAATTCTCCCAGCTACATATTGCCTATGAGCCACGTTAAGTCCATCGTAAATCCTATTTGCAAGGTTTTAGTGAGATTTAGAAGGCACAGAAACCTTGTTAAGGTTTCTTACACGAGAAAGAATTTTATTCTTAATTTATATTTAGGACTTCAAAAACTGTAAAGCACTATAAGGAAGATGAATCTTTAATATTTGAAAACATACATTTCCAATTTCCACACTGAAATATATTTTGTGCTTTCAATATTATATGGGTGAATTCACATATTTCCCTTGTATCTACTTTTAAAAACTTAGTTCATTAACTCTTTTTACACTTTCTCAGTTTCTCCCCTCTCCTTTCCTTTTCCTTCTATTTAGCAACGTAAGTTTTGCTTCTATTTACATATTTAAATATGCAGTGCTTCTGCCTGATCTCTGAAAAGAAAAAAAATCACTGAATTCCTGGCAGGATTATATCTTTTCTCTTTCCCTGTTTTGTTTTCTTTTTTTTTCTGTCTTTCTAGATTTTTTTTTTTAACTTTGAAGCTTGGGACTGTGATTTGAATAACAACTGGGAGAGTAAGCAGAAGTTCTGCAATGCTTTTCATAAATGAAATTAGCAAGATTCTACAATTTAAAGGTTCTATTTGTAATTCTAAAAACCTTTTCCATTCCCCTTGCTTAGCTTGGGGCATGAATATAAGGGGGAGATGTTTGCTTTGCTTCTTGTTAATGGATAAGAGATAACTATATGCTGAATTTACAGAATATTTCCCTGTTGTGAGTTTTATGCATAAGCCCTATATTAATATCATCTCCAGATCTTAGCCAAATAATATCTGTAAAGTCTGTTCACCACATATAGGAAAAAAATCTACATTGCTTAACTCTACAGGCCTTTTAAATGATATCCACAAATACCAAGCATTAAAACCTTCACTTGGTATTTGAATTGCAAATGCTGAATTTTCCATCCAACGTTCTAGTCTGTCACACAGTCAGAAACAAGCTTGGAATGGAAAAAACAAAAAGAAGTTTCAAATACAATTAGAGTGAAACCTTTTTGCAATAGTATTGGATGAAACAAAATCTGCCAATTTTAAAGTGTAAATGATCTAAGTGAGGGAATGCTGTTAAGTGATCAGAGCCCAAGGCTCATGTGTATGCTGATGCTAAAACAACAGCACTTTGTGGAATCAAAAATATCATCATGCCTTACTATATCTACTTCTGGATTTCCAGAAGTATCAGTCTAAATGGCATTTTCAGGCATAACTAATATCATCAATGGTTAAAGCAGCAATTTAATTACCTAATTAATGCTAATACTTCCTTTTAGACAGTACAGTTGACTATAAAGTCCACAAAAATGTTGAAATGTAGCACTTATCCCCCAGATAAACCAGTTACAGAAAATAAAAATGGTTCTCCTTTACCTGTAAGATTTCACAAATCTGTTTCATTAAGCACTGATTCAGATGCCTGAATACAGGTGGAAGACATTTCTGTTTGGATATCTTCAAAACTCCCTTCCATTTATTCCTGAACAGTTTACCTCAGGCATTTTGGACACAGAGGGAACAACAGTAACAGGGGATGAGGAGAAGGCTGAGGTACTTAATGCCTCCTTTGCCTCAGTCTTTAATCGCAAAGAAAGCTGTTCCCTCTGTGTACAAACCCCGGAACTAGAGGAGCAATATGAGGCTCCCATGATCCAAGACGAGGTGGTCAGAGCCTTGCTTACTCAACTGGACACCCACAAGTCTATGGGGCCAGA
>WAAB01021224.1:11181-24732 GCA_013389865.1 Piaya cayana
GGCTGAGAGGAGACCTCATTGCTCTCTACAAATACCTGAAGGGAGGTTGTGGAGAGGAGGGAGCTGGCCTCTTCTCCCAGCTGTCAGGGGACAGGACAAGGGGGAATGGCCTCAAGCTCCTCCAGGGGAGGTTTAGGTTAGAGATTAGGAGGAAGTATTTTATGGAAAGGGTCATTAGGCACAGGAATATGCTGCCCAGGGAGGTGGTTGATTCACCTTCCCTGGAGGTGTTTAAGGCACGAGTAGACGAGGTCGTGAGGGGCGTGGTTTAGTGTTTGATGGGAATGGCTGGACTCGATGATCTGGTGGGTCTCTTCCAGCCCGGTGATTCTGTGATTCTGTGATTCTGTGATTCTATGATTTATTTTAAAAGGTTACTTCTTTGTGCCTAAAATTTAAATTTACGTTAAGCATCAAAGATTGGCAGTCTTGGAAGACATTTTGGCTGTATTGAGTTAGTTAGACAGTGATTTGGAAAGACATAAATAAGGCACCTGAGGAGGTGGGTAGAGTGCACCTGAGGAGGTGGGTAGAGTCATATTAGATATTTTGTGTACTAGAAAAGTCCTTGTACACTAAAGTTGTCTCTTTTTGACAGATCCTGGGGAAAACTGTCATACCTCTTCTGCAG
Organism: Piaya cayana; assembly: GCA_013389865.1. Taxonomy (NCBI): domain Eukaryota; kingdom Metazoa; phylum Chordata; class Aves; order Cuculiformes; family Coccyzidae; genus Piaya; species Piaya cayana. The sequence goes on from WAAB01021224.1 coordinate 11,813, forward strand.
ATTTGTAAGAATTCTTCAGTATTTTTCTTTTTGCATTGCAATTTTCCACATGGGGAGGAAAGGGGGAAGGTGATCCATTATTTCTTTGATTATGGGAACTGAGGCCACTCACATAATCTTTAAGATATCATGCAGATTGAAGGACATTTCAGAAAACTGGAACAAGGCTTGTTTTACCCCTACTTACAAGAAAATCTTAAAGAAAAATCCAGAGAATTATAAGATGAGTAGTCTTACTTTGGTCCCTGTGAAAGTTATGGAACAAATCCTTTTGGAGGCTATCACAGGTTAAAAGAATCATATGATTCCAAAAAGCCAGCACATATTCACCTAGAATAGGTCATGCTTTACAAACCTGATTGCCTTCCACAGCAAAGTAACCTCTTCAGCTGATGAGAGGCAAGTGATGGACATTGTCTACTTGGTTTCCTTGAAGAGTTTTGATACAGTTTTCCACAGCCTGGTCCCAGGAAAACTAATGCATTGCAGTCTACAGAAGTGGTTCATACAGTGGGTGGAAAACTGGTTGGCAGGCTGCATCCCAAGGGTAGCAGTATATAGCTACTTTTCAAACTATCAATCTGTTATAAGTGAGGTCCCCCAGGTACTGATGTTGGGCTCAAAGCTGTTTTCTGTTTTCATAAGACAGATCTGGATGACAGGAGCAAGCATACGGTGATAAATTTTGCCAATAATACCAAACTGAGTGGAAAAGAAGATATTTCTGAAGGGAGATCTACCCTACAGGAAGACCTGGATAATCTGAAAGAGTAGGATAATGAGAACTTTACAATGTTCAATACATATAAATGTAAGGTTTCACCTCTCAGAAAGAGTACTAGAGGAGTGCCAGTACAGGCTGGAATCTACCCAGATAGGAATCAGCACTGTGGAAGGAAACCTGGGGGTCCTGGTGGACAATAGGCTCAATTATAAGTGAGTGGTGTATTGCTGCAGCAAAAGAAGCCAACAGGATGCTGGATTTCATCAACAAGGGCATCATTAGCAGAAATGAATAAGTCATTATTTCACTCTACTTAGTGCTTGTCAGGTCACACCTGTAATACTGAGTTCAGTTTTCGTCCCTGCTGTACAGAAAAAGGTATGGACAGGCTGGAGAAGGTCCAGAAGAAGTACCACAATATATCAAAGGACTCTGAAGCCTCCGGTAATGAAAGGCTGAGGGAAACTGTGAAAAAACACAAGTTTTCCCAAGTTTCCCCTCCCTGCTTAGGTACATTGAAACTATTTTACTGTGATAGTAAAGTTAGGTGCAATTGCTGTTTCCAGAAAAGGAATGTGGTTGCCATGAAAGAGACCCATTCAGGTGCTCTACTCACTGGAGTGGAGTGCAGGGTACTGTTACATGATGATATATCCAGGCTTTGTTACCATCACAGGTACGAAGCTGTGAAGATAACCACATGGTTCCTATGAAGGAAGATGGATTGCAACTACTGCCTCAGCATTTATAGGGAAATTGTGTCCTTTACCTGAACTGTTTTCACTATAATGTCATTATAGTATGAAAACACACCTCCATCTCAAAGACTACCCACCTTTGAATGACGGCATAGAATCATAGAATCGTAGAATTATAGAATCATAGAATCATCAGGTTGGAAGAAACCCACTGGATCGAGTCCAACCATTCCTCTCAAACACTAAACCATGTCCCTCAGTGCCTTGTCCACCTGTCCCTTAAACACCTCCAGGGAAAGTGGCTCAACCACCTACCTGGGTAGCCTATTCCAGTGCCCAATGACCCTTTTACATGAAAAAGTTTTTCCTAATGTTAAGCCTGAACCCTTCCTGGTGGAGCTGGAGGCCATTCCCTCTTGTCCTGTCCCCTGCCACCTGGGAGAAGAGGCCAGCTCCCTCCTCTCCACAACCTCCTTTCAAGTAGTTATAGAGAGCAATGAGGTCTCCCCTCAGCCTCCTCTTCTCTAGGATAAACAACCTCAGCTCCCATGTAAATGCATTGCCAACATAGAAAATTCAGCGGAATTTCCATGGCATCAGCCCATGAGACTACATTGATGCTTCAATATCAACAAAGAATAAAATGCATAATTTTTATGCAGCCACTGCCACACTCAGTATGTTACCTCTTATTTTATTAGCACTTTATCTTTTTTTTTAAAAAGAAATTGATATACAGAAAAGGAATGTTCATTCCTACTGTGAATCAAGGACATGATAGCAGTGATAATAAAAAGACTTACATTTTGATCAAAAATCACAACCCAGTTACTATAGTTTTCCATTTGCTAATGACCTTGCATTTCTATTCCCTGCATTGTGTCTACTTTTGGAACAGTGATATTAACTGAACACTCGTGTCATGCTCAGTTTTCTTTCTGTCTGAACTCAAGGTGATACGACAATACTTTTGTTATCCAGAATTCACTTGAGTTTGGTCTGTAGCATTATGGTTGATTCATTGTCTGTTTAAAAACCTAAGTTTAGGTATTTTGTACAAATAATCTATTCCACTGCTATCACTAAGGGTTGTGGCTCTTTTTCTGCATACTACAGACCCTTGCTCAGCCTGTATCGCTCTCTTTGCTTTAGTTTTTAACATGTTGGACTGCCACCATAAAAATTTACTTTTCTTCAACAGTATCTGTTAAGGGTGCAAATACCCAAGGCAGGAAATAAAGTAAGGTAGGAAACAGTGATCAGCCACAAACTCATGCAGAAGAAGGTTAGAGGAAGAGGGAACAATATACAGAAGTATAATTTCATTTCACTCTTTCCAGCAAGGTGATGAGTTTTAGCACTTGACCTTAAGATCCAACTGTTATGGCCAGATTTATCCTTCCTAATATCCCATTTGCTTCCTGTGAGCACTAAATTTAGGCTCCTGTTCAGCTGTGTTCTTTCTTCTGTCAATGGAAGGAAGAAATAAGCACCTCTAAAAGACAATTCAGCTTATTTTAGATCTGACACAGCATCTGTAGGTGCTTTTTTTCTCTTCACAAAATGTAATGGGAAAGCAAGATGACTATATGCTTCAATTAGATAACTCCTCTAAGTGAAAAAGTCAGAATACCTGCATCTAGCCTCCAACTAGTAACCACTTCACTAAAATTGCAGCAGATATAGCTATAATAAGAGATTGTGGAAAAAAAAATGAAATTGCAGGAATCTCAAACAGAGTTGGCAAAATCATGATCCAAATGGGGTTGTTTAGTCTTGAGAAGAGGAGGCTGAAGGGAGACCTTATTGCTCTCTACAACTACCTGAAAGGAGGTTGTAATGGTTTGGTCTTCAGACCCTCCTGAATAGCCAGGTTGTGGCTGAGGAAGAACTACATTTCCCAGTATTCCATGCGATTTTCTACGTAAATTCAGGGTATATTAGGGAGTCAGACACTCCTCTTCTGGCTCCCTCTTGTCTTCCAGTTGTGTGTGAGAAAGGTCTGGTGCTGTGTCGGTCTGTGTGTGTGGGAGTCAGGCCCAGTGAAGCCTTGTGGACTCCGAGAGCAGCGTGAATGCCGAGATTTGCTATCTGAGGAGAGTAATGATTTTTTCTCTTGTTAGCTTTTATTGATCTGTTTCTGGATTCTTAATTTCCCTTTGTGGCGGGGGGAGGTTTCTTTCTTTCTTGGGGGTCTCTGATTATGTATATATGGTATATTAGTTGCATATTGGTGTTACTACATGAGTATATAGTCTTACAGCTGTAGTCTGCTCATTTTCAGCATTTTCAGTCTTTTTTTCTTTTCTTCTACCTTCCCTTGGTTTTGTACAGGGTGGTGGGGGGAGGAGGAGAGACTGTATTCTACTGTGGGGTTTGAGTGCTGTCCAAGGGGGTTCCACTCAACCTTTCACAGAGGCACATGGCCTCTTCTCCCAAGTGACAATGGCCTCAACCTGCACCAGAGGAGATTCAGGCTGGACATCAGAAAAAAAAAAAATCCCAGAAAGGGTCATTGGGCACTGGAACAGGCTGTACAGGGAGGTGGTTTAGTCACTGTCCTTGGAGTGAATGAGGTGCTCAGGGATATGGTTTAGTGTTTGATAGGAATGGTTGGACTTGATCCTAGAGGTCTTCTCCAACCTAGTGATTTTATGATTCTGTGATTCAGTTTCTGAAATATCTTCATGGGAATCATGGATGTTGTAAAGGAACTGAAGGAGCACTGTACTTTTTGAAACATAAAGAGATACTCTAAAATATCTAAACTAGTAATAAATATTTATATTAGGCAGGAATTTTATTTTCCAGATGAAAAACATCGCCTTTTCCTGTACCATTCTTTACCAATTACTTTACAAATAATTATAAATACAGTCCAAAGAGAGAGGTGGAAAACTCACAGTATTCATAAAACAGTATTTCTTGAAAACTAAAAATCACAGAGTATTTTTTTCTGTTGTTGTACTGACACTGCTACCTGCCAAACAATGGACAATATTTTCTTTTGATGCTTTGTATTACTTTGTATATTAGTTTTGAGGCTTTTTGTTTCATTATGTACTTAGATTATGAAACCTGAAATCATCCATTCTAATAAAGTCCACTTAAAAAATGCACATGCATTGTAGTCATGCATGGTTACCTTTGCTGTCAATGAAGAGAAAAACGTACTGTTGGGATAGGGAGTTATGTTCAAACCTAAACCTTCATCTGGAAGTACTTTTTTCTCTGCATTAGTGTTTCCAAGAAAGTAGGCACTTAATTTAGAAATTACAGACAGGGATCCAAGACCAGAAGAAATTTATCTGGATGTAGGCAATTAGAGGGAAAACTGTCTTTTTCCTATGCTAATACAGCACATAGACAAGGAAGTCTACACCATGGTTACAGTTAACTACAACAAGAATAAAAGCAATATAGAATAACAGTAGTCATAAGTTTTCTGAAAATGTTCCCTTCACCTATTTGTAATAGTATGACTGAATTATAAATAGGGAAAGAACTATGGAAAAAAATAGTATAGATGGCATACATTTTCTCGGTAAAAAGGCAAAATTTTCTGAGTTTTTCAAAAGATGATTTTTAATTGCCAACTCCACACTTTTATCCAGGGACCTAAATAAAGATTTTCTCATTATACCTGACAGTTTTGCCCTTGCACCAGGTGGAGGAAGAACACAGGAACATAGGAACTGCCACACCAGATCAGACCTGCAGTCCATCTAGTCCAGTCTTCTGTTGCTAATATTGGCCAGTGCCAGATGTTTCAGGGAAAGGTACAATAACCCTCCCATAGACACAGTCAGATTTTCCCCTGTGAAAATCTTCCATACTTAATAATTTTGGGCATCAGATATGCATTTTGAATCATGAAGGATATACTCCAGATAGGAAGAGCATACCTGTCCCCAAATTACCCTGACTGTGCTGTTCTACAAGCTTCAATTCACCTTAGAAAACATTAGAAACTCAGTAGAGACACCTAAGTTAGAAATTAAATCACTATAATCTATCCCTAAATTTAATAATGAAAGAAAAGACCTGCAAGTACTTGAGTAAGTAATTCAAGTCTAAAGTGGTCTGAATTACAGCGAGAGTTGACTATCTTTCTCTTCATGAGTGTAGGGTAATATTCACCTCTCAGTTAGAAACACTGGGTAAGCACCTAAAGTCATGTGAGATGAGTTCACCTACAAGGCATTCAAGTAAATTATTCGGTGGAATTGCTCTTTTAGACAAAGAGTATGTTTTGAACCAAGACCACTAGTGCAACTAGGATGATGGGTAATGGTTTAAAGGTAAAGGATGGTGTATAGAGGTATTTTTTACATGGAGAATAATGAAACATTGGAATGTCTTGCTCAGCGAGGTGGTAGATGTCTATTTCCTGGAAACATTCAAAGTCAGATTGGACAGGCTCTGAGCAGCTGATCTAGTTTAAGAAGTTTCTGTTCATTGCAAGGCGTTTGGACAAAACAACATTTAAAGGTCCCTTTCAACCTAAATTATTCTATGGTTCTGTGATTTGCAGTTCTCCATAGAAAGTGATTATTAATAGTTCTACATGCTGACTGGTCTTGTACCTCTTCTGTATGCATACTGAAATATAAATCAGTAAGAGTCAAATTAAGATTAAGATTGCACATATATTTAGAAGAGTTAGGCATAAAAGTCAGTGGGCAGCAAAAGTCAGTGGTCAACAAATGAGACATAAAAATCCTCTTGTCTGTAGAAACAATCAAGTGAAGTGAAAAGTCATTGGCTATATTGCATGCTTATCATAGATTTCTTCAGGTAGAGAAAATTTATCCAGTCTGGTTCTGAGTTTGAACAGATTTTTTAAAAAGTAGTCTTCAGTGGAAAGGTAATCAAAATGAAGTAAAGCAAAGAGAAACTATGTTGTAAAGGAACTCATATATAGGAAGTTACTCAAGTACTAATCTGTTGTCTAATACTAACAATATTAATGTCTGTGAATTTCATCTCAAAAGCATGAGTTTGATAATTAATGTTAAAGTCCCATTCATCTCATTTTGAACATTCAGAAATTATCTACAAAATGAGTTAAATTATCTAGGTTCCCCTTTACAGTCACTGATGGTTGAGGAACAGAGTTATTTATATTCCTGTTGGTCATCTTCACCCTCAAGCTTTAGACTACTTACAGTGTATACTGTAATATAATACTTTAATATAATTCAAAGCCCATGTTAAATAAGAAAAATCATTTAGAATACACACTTGAATTTTGGATGACTCAAGTTGAATGAGGTGAATATCCCTTAGATTTCTTGAAGAATTAAAGTTGGAGATACCTTCAACATGAAGGAAAGACTGTGATAAAAACAAGTGAAAAATATTGAAAACTAAATAAAAAATACTGTGAAATTTAGGTCTACAAATTTTACTTGGAGATAATTCATTTATTAAGCTGGGATACTATCAATTAGAAATGACAGAAAAAGGGGAAAACTTAATATATTAACAGATCATAAAATATCTATGAATAACCAGTGTGATGTAATTGTGAAAGAGATTAATGCACTTTTAGTCCTCTGTTTGTCAGGGAAAAGGTTTTAAATACTTGAGTAAAGAAAAAATATTTTAAGTGCTTGAGTAGTTTCATTTGGATGTTGGTATCCCATGCTGATTACCCTTTTTCAAGAAGAGTTCAGCAGCATCACAAGAAACCTGTCCTGAGGGACATGGTTTAGTGTTTGATAGGAATGGTTGGACTCGATGATCCAATGGGTCTCTTCCAACCTGGTGATTCTATGATTCTAAATAGGTTTTAAAAAAGCAACAAAAAAGCAGGCAATTTTACACTAAAAAAAAATTGTCTTAACTCTACGAAGGCTGAAAAGGGAGTATGATACCGGTCTATAAATCAAATGATAAATGAATGTGAATATGAGAATGGCATTTAAAGAAAATAAACTAATAGAAAATATAAAAATGGATTTAATAAAATTAAATTTCAGCTTAAAATTAAAATGTAGATGCTTGTTTTCTGATATTTTAAGTTGCATAGTAACCTCTTGATAGAGGCAGAGTGGGTAAAAACTTTTAAGATATGAAGTAGTGTGTTTATAAGCAGAATTACATGACATGACTGTGTTAAAATGAGCTTGACTGTTAATTTCATGTGTTTTTTTCAGTTCTCTGTTTTTACAGTTCAACTACTTATTTTTTTTAAATTTATCAATCTCCACAACACTTCTATAAAGGCTATCTATACCTTGTTCATATTTTGCTGAAGAGAAAATAAGAACTGAAACTGATCAAAGCAGGGGGGCTGCAGATTAGGACCATACTAATGGACTGTCCTCAGTCTTAAATTTTCAGAGTGAAAGGGAAGTGGGAAAAGAGGTAGGAAGGAGTAGAGAAAGACAGGGAAGGAGCGAGGGAGAAGAAAAGAGGGAGGAAGAGAGAACTGGCAGAAAATAGATGTGAAAAGTCAATTGCCAGATCACAAACAAAAGTGTCCAGAACATACTGATTTTATTTTCAAATAGAATGATTTGTAATCCAGTTGCATTGGATGCTTTATATTGTCAATATTGCATTCTTTTTTCTCTTTCTGAACTTGCGAACATAAGAGTAGAGGCAGTTGTGTTCCATTTTCCTGTGTCTAGATCATCAAAACATTGGGTGAGATGAAGGTGCAGGTGTATTGGTCATGCCAAGGTGCTCAGGATTCTGTTCAATAAACAAAGACAATTTTATGGGACTGTGAACAGATCTGGAATGTTAGTCTGCTAACAAACATTCAATTATACCTCAAAATTTAATCATGAGGTGTACTCCTCAACTACTTTGGTATAATAAGACAAGAAATTTTTTTTTCAGATGTTTAAAGTTCCGGATTGTTTAAAGTTGGAAGGTAGAACTAACATTCCAGTGGGAGCTCATTCCAGGCAGCAGCTGCATTGTCTCACAGGGATCTTACAATTGTGAACTAGAGTAACTGCAACTATCCAGCTGCCTAAAATACCCTGCTGGTTGACTTCTGTCCCCCTTTGGCATACAGTAGTTTCAGAATAAGGAAGAAAAGGAGACAGGAGATGGTGCCGAACTAGATATAAGGTTTTTATTAAGAAGACCAGGGACATATAAGAGAGATGAGGCAGCTGCGAGTATGCCAGCAGCTACATCTGCTCTATGAAAGGATGATAAGATGAATATGACAGGGCTCTCCAAACGACAAAAAAATTGGGAATGTCTGACTGCTAATGCCTGGGCAACTTTCCTTATAAGATGGTTTAGAGACTTCATAGTAAAAGAATGGGCTTCTTTCACCTCTGGAGAAACTTTACTTTTCTCCCTAATTTTTACACTATGAATATGTGTTCATGGCAAATTTATATTCATCCTGAGATATGAAAAAGTAATAATTTGCAATCTTTTTTTCATTGTCTGCAGGGAGCTGTTTATGTTGGCTGAAGACTCTCAATGCTTCTATATTGCAACAATAGTGAGCTATTTCGTTGTTTTGCAAATAGACAGATGGATAAACTGGATGAACACTTTTATTTTCTTTGGTGTTTTAGTGGCTGTCCATCTCTTTTTCTTTTTAAATTCCAAAGTATCATTAACATTCAACAACTCCATTAGAAAGTCACAGGCAGTGAGAGTCCATCTGTGCCATGTTAACATTTAAGGAGGAAATAAAAGAGTAAAGTGGACAGGTGGAGTAGACAGCAGGAAATAACACCAGGCACACAGCAGGTAGGGATTTCAGCAGAGGAAAATGCCAGACATTTAACAGGTAAATGGAAGGGCAGCTGAATTTCTATGCCAGTCCATAGACAGTGTAGTAGTGGTTGACAGGAACAGGAAGAAGTCATGTCTTCAAGAAAGAACACTTTTTTTCATTGAGAATATTAACCCAATTAACCCAATTTCTGAATAATTATGACTACTAAACAACCAGGCTATTTCATTTCCTATAACTTCTTAGAGGCTCTCATGAATACACTCTGACCTCCATGGAGTGTGGAGGGAGATGTGCATGAGGGACATGTTAAGGAGGAAAGAAAGGGGAGGATGAAGACCCCGAATCAAAGTGAGGTAGTTGTGGGCTGGCTTGGCAAGGAAAGCATGCAGGGTGGTTTGGACAGGACACATAATGAACAAAATATGGCAGTCTGTGAGATACCTCAGTAATATACATAAAAATAAGATATTGTCAACAGGGCCACACAATGGAGAAAGCTTCTGATGTCTTTTCTGGGAAATCAGCATATCTGGATATCACTCTCAAATATCTGTACATCAAAGCATGTGGCATGGGTAACAAGCAGGAGGAACTAGAAATCTGCATGCAGTTACAGGATACAGGCTTTTAGAATCATAGAGACATGATGGAATTTCTCACATGCCTGGAAATATAAATGGAAAAAGGCTCTTTAGGAAGGAAAAGCTGGGGTAATGAGGAAGGGGAAGTTGCCTGTGATCTGAAAGAGCAGTAGGAATACCCAAAGTTTTGCCTAGGAGCAGACAACAAGACACCTGAGAACACATATGTTATGATTAGGAAGCAGACCAACACAAGTGATTTTATGGGTCCCTGCTATAGACTGCTTTATCAGAAAGAAATAGATGAGACTTTCTTCAGATAAGTAGAAGAATCTTCATGTTTGAAAGAAATTATTCTCATGAGGAATTTCAACCACTCCAATACCAGCTGGAAGGACAGCTCAACATGATCTGTCAATGTGTGTATGCAGCTCAGAAAAGCAGCTATATCCTGGGCTCCATCAAAAGAAATGTGACCAGCAGGTTTAGGGAGGTGATAATACACCTGTGCTGTGCTCTCATGAGACCTCACCTGGAGTACTGCATTCAGTTCTTGAGTTGTCATCAAAGGAAGGACATGGATCTGCTAGACCAAGCCCCAAGAAGGCCCATGAGGCTGTTAAAAGCTCTGGATCACCTCCCATACAAGGACAGGTTGGGGTAGTTGAGCGTGTTTAGCTTAGAGAAGAGAAGGCTCCACTGAGACCTTATAGTAGCCCTCTAGTATGAATAGGGGGCCTGCAGGAAAGATAGAAGGTAGACTTCATCAGAGATCAAAATAGGATGAGGGGTAAGATATTTAAGTTGAAAAAAGGGAGATTTAGATTAGATAGTAAGCAGATATTTTTTACTGCAAGGGTGGCGAGGCACTAGAACAGGTTGAGCAAAGTTGTGGATGCCTTGTCCCTGGAGGGAGCAGCATGATTTTTACAGTCTGAGCTAAATTTCTGATGTATTTACCTGTCCTAACTGCAGTCAGATCTTTAGGTATCTCTCAATTCCTTGAATTAGTTCTAAAATCAGGTTGAAATCCAGACTTGAGTTTTCCTTGCTTTACTTGAGGGTGCTCAGCGGCCTTGTACTAAATGTGTTTAAAAGTTATGTTTATTTGAATGCTGATTTTTCCTAATCTTCAGATTATTCCTTGAACTTGTTTAATACTAGAGTACATCTCAAGTCCCAGCCTTCATTTCTGCACCACTCTTAACATCTAGGAAATGGCAGACATGATGCTTCTAAAGCCTGGCACTGCTGCAGACATGTTCCTGTTGACAGATACATGCCAAATTTGATGTCACTTGGCTTCACCCCTGGAAACTGGCAAAAACAGAGGAATAAGACTTTGCTAAATTATCTTTTTCAGTGGGGGCAACATTGTCACTTGGCTGTTCTCACTCTCTGGCATGCAGTCTCTGACTCTGCATTTGCAATGAACAGTGATGGTTGTGTGGTCTAGAGTTTTGCTCGCAGCTGCTGATCACTGGCTGGCTACTGAGGCAGGGCACCAGGAAAGAGGTCAATAGTGGGAAGACTGGCATTTGGTAAATTATTCCAAGGGAAAAAGTATAGGCACATACTAGGCTCAACTTGACAGACTCTGCAGATAATTATAGAATGGGAATCCGTAATATATTAGTAACCCAAACACTATATTGATTACATATGTTCATGTCCTTCAGTTATCCCTCTTCAATTATATTAATATTGAATTGTTTGTACCTTCATGTTTTTAAACTTGTAGTGTGTCCACAAAAAGAGTTCAGTAACATATCTGCCTGAAGAAGTCGCAGCCAACTTCCTGGAACTGGACTCTCGCTCTTTGCAACATGCTGGGTTTTAACACTGGAATTTGGTAATGTCCATGTATTTTTTCCTGTTTTTCCCAATGATTTTATCAATGCATGGACAAGGAAATTCAAAATCTAATATGGCAAATATCATATTTAATGTAATTTTCTTTTCGTAGAATCACAGAGTCATTCAGGTTAGAAAAGGTCTTTGAGTCCAACTGGAAACCTAACACTGCCAAGACCAACAACGAATGATGTCCTTAAGTGCTGCATTTATAGACCTTTTTCATACCTCCAGGGATAACAACTCAGATGCTTCCCTAGGTGGTCTGTTCCAGTGCTTGACAACTCTTTCAGTGAATTAATATTTTTTAATATCTAGTTTAAACCTCCCCAGGTAGAACTTGAGACCATTTAGTCTCATTCTATCACTAGTTACTTGGGATAAGAGATCAATGCCCACCGCGTTACAACCTCCTTTCAAGTAGTTGTAGAGTGGTAAGATCTCTTTTCAGTCTTCTCCAGATCAAATAATCCCAGTTCCCTCAACTGCTCTTTATAACACTTGTTCTCCAGGCTTTTCCCCAGCTTTGTTGCCCATCTCTGGACATGATCAGGGACTTCAATGTCTTTCTTGTACTGAGGTGCCCAAAACTGAGTACAGTGTTTCACAGAATCACAGACTCACTAGATTGGAGAAGTCCCATTCCTATCAATCCAACCATTCCTACTAATCACTAAACCATGTCCCCCAGCACCTTGTTCACCCATCTTCTAAATACCTCCAGGGAAGGTGACTCAACCATATCCCTGGGCAGCCTATTCCAGCCCCCAGTGACACTTTCTGTGATTTTTTTNACACTTCTCTACTCCTACCGGCTACATCATTTCTAATTCACATGAGGATTCTGCTGGCCTTCTTGGCCACCTAGGCATGTTACAGGTTCACATTCAGCTGGCTGTCAGTCAGCACCCCTGGGTCCTATTCTTCCAGGCAGCTTTCCAGCAGCACTTTCCCAAGCCTGATGTTTTGCATGGGATTGCTGTCAGCAAAGTGCCTAGCCTCACACAGAGTCTTTTTGAACACTGCATAGATGGCTTTATCCCATCGATCCTGCCTGTCCAGATCCCTCTGCAGAGCCTTCCTGACCTTAACCAGATCAACACTCCCACCCATCTTGGTGACATCTGCAAACTTACCGAGGGTGCACTCAATTCCCTTGTCTAGATCATTGATAAAGGTATTAAAGATAACTGTCCTCAACATTGAGTCCTGAGGAAGAGAATATTTGACAGGCCATTCACTGGATTCAACTCCATTCACCATGACTCTCTAATTTTCCTCAAAATCAACTTTGGGTTTGTCTATTGTATGATAATATCCGTGTTTTGTGGGAGTGGTTAGAC
>WAAB01021225.1:0-11376 GCA_013389865.1 Piaya cayana
ACCTGTTGATTCTATGATAATATGCTGCTAAAACATTGTGACTGAAATGATGATTGTTTCATATGGTATTACACAGCAGCAACGTGTATGTGGCAGAGGGCTCATTTTGTCTAGAAACTGTCTATGAAAAGGTTTAATGTGGGATTAAAATGTCTAGCACACTATGTAAAGAACAACTATTTGAATGACAAAAACTGTTCTTAATTGCTAGGTTTGTATTTAAAGTTTCTAATGGCTTTTGCCTTCCTGTCCATTTTTGCTGGGAAACTGAAAGTTTGTATTTGTCTGCTCTAAGTAACAGACTATGTTTTACTCAAAGAAACTAAAAGTAATCAAACATATTTTAATATCTACTGACAAAGACTAACTTATTATTTAGAACAGAAAAATGTTAGGGAAATTGGAAATTAAAATATATTTAAATTGTTGAGATTTTTAATTACTTATCTATAAATCACTTTGTAGGTATACTAAAGTTTTCAGCTAGCATTCCTTTCATAAATTAACATCAATTGTAAGTCCATTATAGATAGGTATAGTAACAGTGTAATGAGACTTTCAGGCTAACCAGTGATCAAATTACCTTCCCTTTTTTTTCCGTTTTCAAAAAACTTAATATAGAGAAAAATATTATTTATATATAAAATTATATTATATTTCCTGTCATATAAACTGTTGCAGTAGTATGGTTTAGCTCAGACACAAAAATAAATGGTGCAAGTCAAATAGGAAGGACAATTTGTGCAACTAGAAGTTGAAAAAAAATGTCAAAAAATACCTTTCTATCTGCGTGACAAAATGGATTGGTTAAGACACTGAGAAACTTACTTTTTCTTAAATAGGAGGAAAGTATTTGATTTAATGGAAAAAGATGTTCTAAAGATCTTGAGTTTGTTTGGAAATGAAACTGCAGCTAGCAATTTAATCTTTGCCTGTTTACAAACACTTTAAAGCCTGAGAAAATGCCCCAATTCTGTAAGAGAACTTATCAAGTTAGATCTTTCTTTCTCTTATACCAGGGAAATACATTACACTTGATCCTTTTTCAGCTGTGATTATTCTTTAGAAGACATGAACTTCTTCATTAAGTGAGAAAGGTGTACAGGAAAGCAGAAGGATACTGCACTTTGTATATTTATATGGCAAGAGAGGTTTTTTTTCAGTTTTGTATGTTTCTGGTGCACAAAGAAAAATAAAACAAGGTCCTCCAAAGAGAAAGAGTAAGGGTAATTAAAATAACAGTTTACTAGGGAGACGTAATAAACTGAACATTGCTTGAAGTCTAGACCATATTACATTCCAGAAAATATACTTTTATCTTGCTTCTAGGAAGGGGAAAGTCTTCAATTTATGCATTCAACAGTACCATCTGGAACATGATAACAGTACCTTCTGGCCAGAGAAATTGAGTCTGAGTATTTTTGCTGAACATGTTTCTTTTTATATCAAATAAATACTGACAGTACAATGCCCGCAAGTAATTGAATTAGTGATAGTTATGGAGGCTTAAAAGTACATCCTGACTGATAGCATTAAATTCTCTGACAAAATTTGAAGGGTTAAAGTCATGAAACTCTCAATGTAATTTGTCTAACAGACTGATGGGAAATATTAGATGATTAGCTTAGTCATACTCCTAATAATGCTTTTGCAACACGTGTTCAGTCATGCTGGTTACTGAGACATTGATTAGTGTTGGGAGATTAGTGATGGGCTGAAGGAAGTAAAGTATGACTGGAACAGAGGAGCAATTGCATTTCATGAGCTGTCATGACTGATGCAGATCTCTCAGAGTCCTATTGGATAGCAAACCTCATAGTATTTGTTCACAAAATAAGTATTTGTTCACAAAATAAGAAGTTGGTGTATCAAATGGCTTGTATTCATTGTGTTACTTTTAGATCATGACAATAAGTGAATGACAGCCCGTATTTGCTCATAGCAACCACGTCTTAGAAAATATGCAAGAGTTTCATTTGTGCAATTATGGTGTCTAACAGACTTCAAATTCAGCTAGAAAGAGTGTGTCAAGTCTTCCTGCTCAAGCTGACAGATTTCTTATCAGTTGTCATCTTATATTTACTGTAAAAGACTTCATTGCAAGCTGTGACTTCATGCTATTAGTCTGTTAAGAACAAGGTGATAATAAGCTAAGCTCTAGTCTTTTGAGGGGCAAAGGCTATTAATAAACTCAGCTGAATTTTGACCATCTCTTTATTGAAATGTTATTGAAGATGTCATACCAGCTAATTTATTGAAATCAGTACTTGATATTGAGCCCTAGGGAAGATGTTGGTAATTACTGCAGCTCAAAATTTAGTATTTGCTTTAGTCTTTAATTAACAGCATTATGATTTGTGTCATAGAGCAGCTCTAGACCTTGCCATTTTCAAACTAAAGACCTTAGCGCTGCTCTGACAGATTTAGTGCTATGTGAAACTTATGTCTTGTTTGTTAAGGCAAATGTGAGAGATCAACAGTACCTATTTTGGCTCTGGAATTAAGGTTTAGGCTTGTGTGCCTAAGCAACCATTTCAGAAAGCTAATCTTCTAGTAGCCACCTTACTGTGCGGCTATTGAGAATCACAAGGTCACCTATGAACCTAAGACTCAGAGTTACAAAGCCATTTAATCTGGAAATCCATGCTATTTTGACATCCAGAAATAAGGCAAAAAAAAGAGCAGTTATTTTCTGAATTCTACTCATGAACATAAGAAATTGAGTTAAAATCAGAGTAGAAATCACAGGCACTTGCATTCAAGCATGGCTATTGGAAGGTGTAAGCACTATATTTAGCCTAAGGGGATGGATTCAGGTCCAGAGCTTCCAGCTCATCCTGGTGAGAATGATTATGTCCTCCTACTCTGCACTTGTGAGACCTTAGCTGGAGTATGACGTTCAGTTCTAGAGTTCTCAACACAGGAAGGATTGTGGATATGTTAGTGAGTCCAGAGAAGGGCCATGAAGATGGTCAGAGGGCTGGAGCACATCCTGTATGNGTGAAACAGCTTGTCTGGAAAAGTCATGGATGCCCCATCCATGGAGGTGTTAAAGGCCAGAATGGATGAGGCTTTGAGCAACTTGTTCTAGTGGAGGATGACTCTGCCCATGGCAGGATGATTGGAACTGTATGATCTTCAAAGTCCCTTCCAACCCAAACTTTTCATGACTCTATGATTCTATGATCCTGTAGCTCTATGCTGTGTGACCACTACCAGGAGTTACCAGCAGAGAGAGAAGCAGTGTGTCCTTGACTTTGTAGCCTGTTAGGTGTTGAACTAGGGACAGAGGTCTGCTTTCCAAAATCTGATCACGGGTCCCTTCCACTTACCATTCAGCTAGAGGTGTGTTCCTGATCTCTCCCATAATCAATAAGAAAAGAGAACACTTGCATGACATTACTTGGGAAGGAATGGGGTTCTGTATGAAACACTTAAGACTGAACACATGATGACATGCTGACTTGAGTTACTGGATGCATTAAATAAAAAATACGTTTTAAAAAATTGCTATTAAATTCTCTGTTCTAGGATACAAAATCTGTACCTACATTAAACTAAACAACCACACATTTTGTCAGTGCAACTTTCATTTTAATAGCTCATTACTGATTACTTGTAAACTGGAATATTTTCATGGTACCATTTCAATTTGTTTTGAATCTGGGATGATAAAACCAAAATCTTGCAAAGGATTAGTACTAAAGGTCACTGCAGACACTATAATAGAGAAATGTAATAATTCAAATTGTCATAAACTTTCTTGTTCCCTGAAAGATGCTCATACAGCATTATGGAAATAAAAGGTTCTCTTTAAATTGCTATGCATAGCTGAGCTCAGAAGATGTGTACTTTCAGAACAAGTTAAATATTTCTAATGGAATATCACTATGACTTTTCACAGACAAACAAGCAAGTCTAAAAATGTCTGCTTTTGTTCAAAAATGCTTTTCTCCATATCTTAAGATTTCAGTACAATTTTTTTTCTGCATATGCAGAAACGTGCAGTTCTTTTTACTTCTGCTTGCAACATTATTTATTTCTCAGCTCATACAATACGTGAAATTCAAAATAAGTCTTTTAGTTGGGTATTAGAAAATTATACCTTTTCACAGTCAAATTATATTTGGTCAATAAAAAAAACTTTTTTTCTTTTTAACTTAAGATTATGGAGTTACTAATAGAGAGCAGTTCATTGGGGATGCTACTGTGAAAGGACGTATTTTCAAGTAAATCTCTTTGCCTAGAGAAGGGTTATGTTATTGTCTGTTTCAAACTATGAGTAGTTAAGATACTCTGCATTTCAGAATGCATGAGGCAGAATTCTTTTGATGTTTATAGTCTTGAAAAGAAATTGTTTCAATCCTCTTACAGTTGCTTCCTGCAGAGAAGAACCTCATAATTAAAAACAGAGTAGGATAGAACAGCAATGAAATTGCCATCATGTGTTGGATACCTGATAGATTTTCTTGAGATAAAATGACCTATAGCTATTAATAATAATTTTGCTTTTAAAGCTAGATTTGCAGAACTACCTGGAGTTTGTTTGTTTTGCATTTTGCTTGATGAACAACAGAATATTAAGCATGAAGGAGGTAATTATACTATTCAGAACGAGTGAGTTTTACTCTCTGGGATGGCTGTTCAAAACACTACAAAGATTTTGTTATAATTGTTTACCTCCTGTTCGGGTAAAAGTTTATTTCCTTGAAATTTAATTATTTCTCTTCCTTTTTTTTTTTTTAATAGGTAGACAGACTTTATAACTATGAATGCCTCTTACGTTCTTTTTTTTTTTGCTGTCCTTTAAAAAAAACCACAACAAAATCCCCAAAACTGAAAAAAAATCCCTGACAATATCCTAGAAGGACAGAAGAAAGTTAAAAATAAAACAGTATGTGTAGTACACAGCTATAAATGCTATTTGTATTTCAGTTTCATGGCAGACAATGACAACCTGTAGAAGCTAGTATCAATTACTAAGAAGAATTTTTTCCCATCTGTAAACATTAAGTTTGGGGTTTTTTTCCCACTTTAATCTCATATGATACAATGTCCTTCTGAGGTCTGTCAGTTGTGTTCCACCAGCAAGTAGGCATATATTACTTACAATCTGTGTGTTCAATAGGGTTAAGCATAATATTTCTAAACCAGGAATTTCGTACAAATTATATTTCCCTACAAATTATATACTTAGTTATTTGAAATATTGCTCTATGATTAAGGATTAGGTTAAGTTTCTATTACAGTCATCTTTTTGAACCTTGTATTAACATCAACAAATAAGTCACTGTAACTTTAAAACAAAAGTTTTGAAATAAGACCAGAATTTATTTTACTTCATCAGACTAAGCCTATAGGTAAAGTAAATCTCATATGGTTCCAGAGATAGCTTCAGCCTCATTTTATATACTATTTATAAATTAACAGTTGTTGATTTCCTAATGTTCCTTTGTTTATATTTTTGTTTGATGAACTGCTTGGATCAATCTTGCAACATAAATAACACACCAAGAGATCTCAAAAGCATTCTGTTCTCCAAAACCTTACTTTATTAGACTACCAGGTATTAAGCTAAAGATTTATTTTTTTTTAGTAGTGGAAACAAAGAACTTCTGAGCGAGACAGATTATAAAGGTCTGAATATGCATTTTACCACTTCTCTTTAACATTCCTTTCTTCCAGACTGTTTATTCAAACAAACTGCAGTGGCTTTCTATATGGAGTAAACTGTTCAGCATTCCTGAAGTCTCTTTCCAGCTACTATAAGTGTACAGTTTTTTAGGCAGGGGTATAGGTTCCCCTCTGAACTACAGAAACTTGTCTCAGCTATGTTTAGTTGCTCTTAGGAAAGGAGCAATATTCCTTTTCCTCTGAAGAGTTCCACTTGACCTAGAGTTTATCAGTCAGGAAAACACACACACACTGCATCTGAGCCACTTTGCTGAGCAGCTTTACACTTTTGAGCCTAAAAATACATTATACAGTATTTATATGACAGACTGGAAACAAATAAATCTCTAAATTTTACTTTCTATCAGGGTGTTTTATCACCTCTGTCCTTGTAACATTGATAGTAGAGATGCAGTCAAATACAGTAAAAATTTTGGCACCATCTTCAATATACTTGATTATGGAAGATCTGTTAACTTTCTGAACACAGGAACTATCAGTAACTGTCCTTGAACAGATCTGGATCACACTTTATTTCACATTTGTGGCATGCCATTAGCTTTAGTTGATTACTTTGAATTTGCGCTTTTCACTGATGACTGAAATATCAGATTCAAAGGAAGTCAAAGTAGTATGAGATCAGTCCCTAAATATGCAAAATATTTGTGCTTTTTAGAAATTTAAATGAAGTGGTATTTCCTGAACTTCTAAATGCTGTGTGCTAATGATGTAAAGCATCTTATGAAAGCTACATCTGAGGTGTGTATTACCGTTCCCTGAAGGCTAGATTAGGTAGAACAGAAGTAGTGAGAATTTCTCCCAGACATTTATAATTACAGCCATAGCTGATTCCTATGGCAAGTTTCTGTAGCTGAGGCCTTAAAAATAATTTCAAAATACTTAAGGGAGTTTTCAAAATACAGGTTCTTGTAGAAAAAAATTTAAGCTTCATTTTGCAGAATAAGAGATGCCTGCAGCTATAAAATTTTCATAAACTGAAGCATAATAAATGAGAGGATCTAACAACAGATAAGCTAAATGATACTTGCTTTATGTGACATTAGCAAGGTAATTTTATTCCAAATCTGCTTCCTTACTTTTCCCTCGGTTCTGCTTCTTAAAACTTGAAATCTGAGGTATTTTTTTAAATTTTAATTCACTTTAAAAACAAACTGTGAGTAAAAATGTTAAAAGTTAACATGAAGAATTGTTGTCTTATAGCATGATGAGAATCATAAGTATTTTAACAGACTGCTATTTTGTTACTCCAAAAGATGTAATTATTTTCAAATATATTTTCAAATAGTTTCAACTAGAGGCAAGAAATTTCTCTACTGAATTTAGAACAGATGTGGTGTAAAATACGTTAAGTCTATAGAACGTCTTCACTTAGCAGCACACAAAAATCTTACAGTCTTTTGGAATTTAATTGGTATGTCATCTCTCAAATGACTTATAAACTTATGGGTTTAGTACATGATATGATTCATAAAAGAAAAGAAACTTTCTTCTTTAATCTTTCTTTGGATGCAGTGTCCAGCATTTTATATGAAAGAAAATCAGACACTCAGTTTTTCTAGTAAATTACTCTGATGTAGTGTTACACATTTACTTAGGGATTTCATTTTGAAACAGATAGAAGAGTTGGGCAAACATCTATCTGTTGATGATTATTTGGATGGTACTTACACCCCTCTAATGTTATCTGTAGAGAGATAGGATTACATGTGCTTGAGACAATAAATCAAGGAGGGGTAAAAAGCATTCATGTTAAGTATCGAACTATGTCAAACATGAGATAACAGATTTTATCTGGGAATGATTGACATGAGGAATAAAGGCATAGAAAATACAAATAAAATGCAACCTATTAAGTCTGATTCCTTAAAAGAACATAAGGGAGACGAGGCTCTCTAAAACATTTCTTGAAGCATGAAAAGTTTTTAAAGGGCATCCTAATTTATCCACTTCACAAAGCTATCTGTGACAGCAGAAAAAGACTTTTTCTTTAAATGGATGCCTTATTCTCTTTCTCCTAGTAGCTGTTCAGAGCCTTTTGTCTATTTATATTCATTATTGTTGCTGTAAGAACAGTGCTGTTTTTCATTATTTCATTGGCATGAGAAGCCCTGATTCAGTTGTGGTGTCAATTTTGACCTCTTTCTGTACCTCCTCTACTTTCAGTGACTAAAAGCATCAGTAAATAGAAACAGAGAAAACACCATAAAATACTTCCTGTGTAGCAGCACAAGATAAATTTAGCTACACTCAAGATATATGAGTATGCAATTGTAGTTCATATCTGTGGTCGGGTAAAGAATGCACTGAGACTTGGTTTAGCTGTTTCTTGCCCTGCTATGTATGTAGTGAGATTTCACATACCTAGTTGGAATGAGATTTGAGTGTCTAACAAAAAATAAGACTCCTAAAATAGCTTCACAAAAAGAGAAGAATAAAATTAATGTTATTTTTAATGTGGACAAGTACTTTTTGTCAAAACATTTTGTGAACACATTCATCATTCCATTTACTTTGTATCTGTAGCTTTCAAAGGTAAAAAGATATATTTTAAATTTATCTAGCCAGCCATTCATCTCTGATTTAAAATAGAATATATTTCTATATAGTCATGATTTACCTGTCTAATTAACCTTATTAACTTGAAGAATAAGTTTCATAATCTAATCACTGGTGTGCACCACTGTGGACTGTGAGTTTATCCAACATGCTTATCTAGCCCTAATTTAATTAATCACTATCACAGGTGCTTTGTTTACAAAGGGGCATGAAATATGCTTATCAGCTGGATGTGCTGCTCACTCCCGTACAAGGACCATCAAATACCCAAGTCTGAGGCCCAGCTTCTTGCAGGATTTCATTAAGCTCTAGAAGGAGCATAGGATTCTCTTTAAACAATTATCAGAGAATAAATCAATCCCTGACAATTATGGTGGCTCAGACAATTGATATACGGGCACACAATTTTTTGCCTCAAGTTCAGCTTCAGAACTGACCCAGGGAGAAACCAACTGAACTATCCAATAGGGAATCTAGTTTATGAATAAATTAGTTATACTACAGTGCACAATGGTTTACATTCACAAGAACCACAATCACAACTGGCATCTCTATTATGATCTCAGAAAAGAGCCAGAGACTTGGACAGAGAACCATTTTCTATTGAATATTTTTCATTCAGGAAATCATATTCTAAATGGCCTGGAAGGAAGATGCCTGCACTTACTTTTCCCATTGTAAAGCCACAGAAACATTTCTGCTAATCTAGAAAATATCAGTTGCAGTGCTCATAATCAGTTAGGAGCTGTTGGATTGTTTTGAAAATCTGAATAAGACACAGAAATCCAGCGGTTAAGGGTTCATATATAAAAGCTGAGTAGAACATAAAGAATTTTCTTCAGTATATATGCTCTAAAAAAAAAATGTTTAACCTCCCTGTTACTATATTTTGCTTGACTGAGTTTCATGCTATCCTAGCAGATAAAATTAAGGTTTTTTCCTACCTATTGTCAAGAATTTAGTCATGCATTACAAGTGGAGCAAGCTTAACATTGTCTAATTTCAAATCTTTTGTCAGTTTTACTGCAGTCTGAGTGAAAGCATATATTAATAGTAAAGAAGCTTCTTGATATTCAAATGAGTGAGACAATCTAGAGAATATCTGATTCATTCCCCAAAAAAGTAGATGTTGTCTATGAAGCAGTAGTCCAATGTATATGTACTGCACCTAAGAAATCTGGAAAAGTCACAAAGTAAGAGATGTTGATCCCATTTTAAATTTGCGGCTTGGAAATATTTCACATATTTTGGAGGAATATTTTCACCTATTCAAGTAAGTGTTACCTAGCATCTGGTAAGCAACAAAACAACCAGAATCTTTATCTCAGGGAAGAGAAATAACTCCTGACTCATATGGTAAGATACTTTTGTTAAAGTCCAGTTTTGCCTTTAATTTTCATCAGGACATAATTCTACTTCTTTACCTTTTATAACTATTGACTGAATTAAACACTGTAAAATACTTAAGGTCAAGGGTGGGGGTCAAAAACTATGATACATACTATAGGCTCCACTAGATTTCCCTTCTCACAAGGATTGAGAAGGTTGTTTCTGACAGGCTTAAACTTTGTAAGTGAAATGATTTTTTTCTGGTCTTCTATGTGTCATTTCATTCAAACTTATCCTATACTTCCCATTAGTATAAAAAAATTATCATTATATTTTTATATTCTATAGTGAAATAAAGAGTGGTACTCTAGTCTCTACTACAACTTCCCTATGATTTGTTTGTATGATGAAAGTCTATCTACTGTACATGCACAAGGGGAATTAGTGCTGTGCTTAATACTTAATTACTAATGGATTGTAACCCAGATAAATCTGTCATAAGTATGTAACCGTTCTAAGCTGATGTTTGTAATTAATTCACTAGCTGTAATCTGCACACGCAGCTGAAAAATCAATAAAAAATAATGAAAAAAACCCCTTTGAGCAGGACATAAATCAGACTGAAAGATTCATTATCTTTCTGTAATTGTCTCTCCATTTTTTTGAGGTGTGAAGACTGAAAAAAGTAATAATAACAACAAACCCCAACACTCCCCTTCCTCTGCATCACCTCAATGAAAAAGCACCAGTATTTATAACAAAAGTACAAACTTACTTAAATGGATTTATTGATACATAATTTACCTCTTCTGATGAAAAGCTGAGGGTTCAAAATAATTGATCCTGCTACTGGCATGGAATAAAAGACAAGAGTCTGTGACTAGTTAATTAGTAAATAATTTCCTTTTCCTGTGAAAGGTGGAAGCATTAGCATTTACACCTGAAATGTATGATTTTATATTTCTGTTATGCTCCATAATTGATGAGGATGAGCAGTATATTTTATAAAATGTAACCTATTTTTTAAAAGTATCTTCTACAAACAGGAAATATATGCTTTAATGCAATAATTTTTACATGTTTTTTATTTCTATTTTTAACCTTCATTTAGATCTTACATCACATAGATCTTCTGCTAAAGGAATGAAAATGCATTCTTTGTATTTTTCAGTTCACTGAGTTGTATTAAATTTGGTTCTGTATTCCAGATCTTGCTAGTATGATTAAGTAAAATTATAAATTTATAAGTGTTACTGTGAGAGAAACATGTAGGAAATTAAGAAATAAGCGAATATTTTTTCCGTTCTATTGATAAGTTTCCCTTAATCTGACATAAAAAGTTAAGCACTTCATGGCTGCTGTTTCTTCTTACAACACAACTTCCTCTTGATAGATACTAAAATGACAAGTAGTCATATTTTTTGGGGGGGCGTTGCTTCATGCTGAGCTCTATATTATTTAGATGAACATTTGCATGCAGAGCATGGAGAACTTTCTTCTTCCTCCATTGGGAAAGAATGTAGTATAAATTAATCGAGATTCAGCACATTTTACAGTTACTGTTCAAGTTCAACCTTTGAGGATCTATGACTTGTAACAAAATAAACATTATATGAGTCTCACAGAAAATGTCTTGTGAACATACGTCATTCCCTTTTTATGAAAGCAGTACTACTATTTAATTGTTATTATACAATATTTTATTCTGTATAGGCAGAAATGAAATAAGATCCAGACTCCAGCAATGTATTGCTGCACAAAGTAGAATTGTACAAATTGTGTGGGTCCAGAGGAGGG
>WAAB01021229.1:9051-27157 GCA_013389865.1 Piaya cayana
TCACGACTCAAGGATGTGTATGAGGAGCAAGGAATAGTTGGTGCAACAGGGTCCATGCACCATTGGGTGCTGCCTTGGTACCCGTTAAGTGTTTCGCACTAAATGACCCCAAAATTGGGGTCGAGTGGCTGGTGAGGCTGAGCAGCCAAGCCCTGGGCTGGGGGGATGCCAGGACCTGAAGGGACGCTGGGACCTGAGGAGTCTGAGTGTCCAGGTTCTGGGCTGGAGGGGACGTTGGGACCTGGGAGGATGCTGGCACCTGGAGGACTGATGGAACATCAGGGGATGATGGGACCTGGAGGGATGTTGGGGCTGAGGGAGACTGAACATCCCAGGTCCACACTGCTGGGATACTGGGATCTGGGAGGATGTTGGAACCTGAGGAGTCTGAGCATCCAAGCCCTGAGCTGGGTTGATATCAGGACCTGCAATCACTGAGCTTTTCTCCAAGGTAGGGGAATAACGAGAAAGAGGGGCGAAAAAATAGCAATCGCATCTTCCGAACGCACAGATGGTGCAATTAGAGGACAAATCCTTCGCTGAAGATGATACCACTCCAAGAAAGCAAACAGTTCCATGGGGGGTCCTTTCCCTGGTTTAAAAGGCTGTCAGCAGTGTGTAATTCCTTGATGGAAATTGTCTATTTAAGTACTTACGATGGTTAGGAGAACAGCAGAGAACACGGAAATGAGCGTTTTCCACGCCGCAAAGTTCAACAGAGCCTCGTTCATGCACCGGGTTGCTGGAGAAGAGGGATGAACCCCAGGCTTATAATTCCAGGAGGCTACAAATCCCAGGAATAAAGAGCATCCAAGCGCATCGCCACCCGTCCCAGCAGCTGCAGGTGGGTCTGGGACTCGAGGTGCGGTGCGGTGGGAGCAGCTCTCTCTCCCTTCGTGCCTCCCTCCGTCTTCTCAGGTCACCGACTTGGGCTCTGGAGATCAAAAACAATTTCCCAGCGCTTTAAATGAAGTGCTTTCTATACGAGAGTTTAATTAGCACATTATAGGACAGTTACTGGGCATTAGGCTTCCTTAAATATAATTATTAATATAGAATTAAACAATGAATTATCGTGAACAATTAAAATTAATTACATTTCTCCAAGTTAATTAAATTATTCCTATAATAGGGAGATGAGAGTGCTCCACCATAAAAATCAGCGTCCCTCACGGGAGAGCCGGGTAGCGTGTGGTTGGCAGGAGTGGAATTGGTCCTCCCAAATTTCATGTCTCTTGGTTTCCCTTATTTCCCTGCTCATTCCTGTCCCATGTTCTCCTGATCCAGTGGGAGGTGTCACTGCCATGGGACTGAAACTGGGTGGGCTTTGATGTCCCCTCCAACCCAAACCATTGTGTGATTCTATTATTCACTCTATGATTTTCTTTAAAAGAAATGATGATTTTCCTTGTAGCAGCTGCAGGCAGCAGGGATGGGGAGGGCGTTGTCTGGAGGGTAAGGGACGTGCCCAGGGTCACCCTGGGAAGGCTATAGCAGAGCATCAGCCTAAGGTAGCATATTCCCAGTGCTACAAGTCTCAAACACTCATAATTCAGGCAGTTTATCCCTTGCTAGAATCTTTTCCAGGCTGAACAACCTCAACTCTCTCAGCCTGACCTCATACAGGAGGTTCTCCAGCCCTTGGTTCATCTCCGTGGCCTCCTCTGGACCCATTCCAACAGCTCCATGTCCTTCTTATCTTGAGGATTCCAGAACTGGACACAGGACTGCAGGTGGGGTCTCACCAGAGCAGAGGGGCTGAATCCTCTCCCTCCCTGCTGGTCCCACGGCTCTGGATGCAGCCCAGGACACGGGTGGTTTCTGGCTGCAGGTACATGTTGTTGGCTCATGCAGAACTTCTCCCCAGCAACCCAAGCCCTTCTCCTCAGGGCTTCTCTCAATCCATTCTCCTCCCAGCCTGGGTTTTTGGCTGGGGTTGCCTTGACCCACGCGCAGGACCTTGCCCTTGGCCTTATTGATCTCCATGAAGTTCACGTGGTCCCAGCTCTCCAACCTGACATGACCCAGGCTTGGTTATCCCCACACCAACATGGGTTTAGAAGATTCCTCTTCCCCAAGTGGATCTGCTTAGAGGCTCAAAATCCCTCATTCTCTATGAAAACAACCCTATGCAGAGCTCCAGACTAAGAGAAGTCTGGCTGGAAAGTGCCTGGAGGAGAAGGACCTGGGGGTGTTGGTGACAGCGACTGACCAGGAGCCAGCAGTGGCCCAGGTGGCCAAGAAGGCCAAGGGCATCTTGGCTTGGATCAGACCCGGCATGGCCAGCAGGGCCAGGGAGGTTCTTCTCCCTCTGGACTCAGCACTGGNGGTTAGTGATTGATGGGAATGGTTGGACTCGATGATCCGGTGGGTCTCTTCCAACCTGGTTGTTCGATGATTCTATGAAAAGAGCAGCAGAGCCGCCCTGCGCCAGGATGGGGCCGTTTGACCTTCCTCGTTCTTGCCCATAATAACCGTTATCCTCCCTAATCGCTCAGCAATAACTCGGGGTCATTATGCACCTTTTGTGCAATTTTCCCCCATTTATCCGATGGTGGCTTGGCCGGGCCGGGTGGGGAATGAGATGTAATGGCTTTATTTGACATTTTTTCCTCTCCTTTTCTTAGATGGATTAACCCTTTCTGGGTGAAAAAATAAAGATTCAGAGGGTTTTTTTCCACTCTGCTCATGAGCCGGCCAGTCCTTTGCGCTAACTAATCCCACCAACCAGGGGGAGAATTCCTATTTGGGACCAGCTCCTGCACCTTTTTTTGTGTGTGAATTTGTAAACATGATCTTAACAGGGAAAAGGAAGGAAGAGACGAGCTGCAAGGAATGGGGGAAGGACATTTTTCTCTCTCTAAGTCTCTAATACCCTGAGCAGTGCAAATCCCAGTGGGATGAGATGCTTCAGTGGGGGAAATAATAACTTTTTTTAGGGTCTATTTAGAATGTGGGTGGTATCTCAGCCCCCATACAACCTGTTTTTAGCTCCCTGTTAAATCTCTGAGCCCCTCCTGCTGCCAGATTCACCCCCCTGCCCTGGATTGATTTACTTCGAGTCCTCTTCTGCTTAATGACTCGCATTAAATTGTCCCTGTACTTGCCCCATCTGCAATGTTCCATTTACACAGACGAGGATAAAAAAAAAACCACCCCTGGGTTCCCAAAAGACACATCAACGCGGAAAAATCCCACACAACCGCAGCCAGCGAAGCACTTAAGCACCTCGGTGACGATGCTAACGCCGCTGCCTTGATTAGCAAGGACTAAGTGCCTACGTTTGGGATGGATCTGACCCATTTGGAGCATCTGAGATGAAGCGAGGAGCAAGTCCCCGTGCCCAGGTTCTTGTTTTACAGCCTGACCTATTTGTTTTGCGAGCGAGCATCCTTCTCCTGTTTGCGTCGGTGTCACCGAGGCGGTGACACGAGTCAGAGCCAGCCTGGGGAAACAACAAAATAAATCACTATTAATAAAGCAGTGGAAGTGCTGAGGATGGCCTGGCTCTGTGAAAAGCTTGACTTTCTTTCAGCGAAATGTTGCAATACAGCATCTTCGGCTTTGCAAGCTGGGAGAAAAATCCATTTATTGCAAGAGAATTCTTTAATTTCCCTGTACCAGCCTCATGGAGTTCAACAAGGCCAAGTGCAAGGTCCTGCGCGTGGATCAGGGAAAACACAACCACAAACACAGGCTGGGAGGAGAATGGATTGAGAGAAGCCCTGAGAAGGACTCAGGGTGCTGGGCAGAAGCTCCACATGAGCAACAACGTGTGCTGGAAGCCAGAAACCAACCATGTCCTGGGCTGCATCCAGAGCCGTGGGACCAGCAGGGAGGGAGGGGATTCTGCCCCTCTGCTCTGGTGAGACCCCACCTGGAGTCCTGTGTCCAGTTCTGGAGTCCCCAACATATGTTCCTAATTATGGTTTAAATCTCTGCTTTTTTGGGGATGGTGTTTTTGAGGAAGGAGATATTTTATGAAGGGTTTTGGCGCTGATGGGGCTGCGCTTTGTCGGGTCTTTTGGACGAGGTGGGTTTCAGACAGGGACTTTTTGAGCTTGTCTCATGACTTTTCTTGCTGAGGTGGGTTTTGCACTGCCTGTCTCCCCCACCCAAGGGTGATCACATTATCTTTAGCTGCTTTGTACATCCCAGCTTGGTCCAGACCTCCTCCAAGCTGCTGGGATAAATGCCTCCACTGCGGCCCCTGGGATGGGGGGCACATCCCTGAGGGCAGGTTTGACGTCCAGACCTGTTTTTGGGGTCCCCCGTGTGACACTTCTGTCCCGGTTTTTGGGCTCTGTTTAACTTCGTCCTTCCTCTCACCACTAAAGAACCAGTTTAATTAGCGGGCCCTATAATTAGGGCATTTAGCTGAGGGGTGGGAAATGCAGCTCGGTGTCGGCTCTCTGAGGACTTGTCGCACCCCTTTGACTGCATCATTCACGCAGCCTCTTGTGCATCCGTTGTGCTGCTTTGCACCAACTCAGGCTTGCAAGGCATGCAAAAACCACTCAGATTTGGAGGAGTAAAAATCCAAACCAGCCTTTTTTCACCCCGTTTCCACATGGGTGGCTCAGGACCCAGCCGAAACGTTGATGCTGGGTGAGGCTGAGGGGCGCAAAGCTCGTTTTTTCCAAAGGGTAAGGAAACAGAGAGTCCGTGCAATGTCTAGTTTTTAAAATAAAGGTTTGAATTGGCCTTCAAGGGAGGAAAATGGAGCATTTTCTGCAAATTTTCACTCTTCCTAAATGCAAAACATCCTGGGGAATAGACGGACAGGAACCAGTTGTGCCATTTAGAGCTGTTGCTGAAAGCTTAATTCCTTTTGCTAACGAGTGTGGAGGTAAATGGGAAGCGATGCGATGGCGAAGTCACAGGGCTTCTGTAAATGGGGAAGGGAGAGTAAGTAATGGGATCATTTTCAGGGATTCGTAAGGCCATAATGGAGGCATGAGGTGCTCATTTAGGACTTCAGGGAAATCAGGCTGGTTGTTTTTCCTGAAATAGCTGTGAAGTTGCTGTATTGAACGGTAGAATGCTGGTGTGTGAGGTAGGAGGAACTGGGTATACTGGGAACCTGCCACCAAACGCGCCTGAACTACACAGCGCAGTATTTTGAGATGAAACTCTGGTTTTCTGAAAGGATAATCACCCTTTATTTGCATTGTGCATGTGTCCTTCATCGACCTCCCACCCCGACACGGTGCAATTTTCCCTCTTTCAAGTCCCAAAAGGGGGTGAGATTGGGATGCCTTTCTGATGCCTGAACTTCCCAGCTCCAAGGCCAGAAATTTGCCTCCCCAGGGGCCAAGGAGGCCACCAGCACCCTGGCTGGGCTCAGCTGTGGAGTGGCCAGCAGGAGCAGGGAAGGGATCGTCCCCTGTACTCAGTGCTGGGGAGGCTGCACCTCAAATCCTGGGGTCAGTTCTGGCCCCTCACTCCAAGAAGGACCTGGAAGGGCTGGAGCGCGTCCGGAGAAGGGAACAGAGCTGGGAAGGGTCTGGAGAACAGGGGTTGTGGGAGCGACTGAGGGACCTGAGGGCATTATTGTGGAGAAGAGGAGGCTGAGGGGAGACCTCGATGCTCTGTGCAGCTCCTGGAGAGGAGGTTGTGGTGAGGTGGGTGCTGGGCTCTGCTCCCAAAGGACAGGGGACAGGACGAGAGGGAATGGCCTCAAGTTGCTCCAGGAGAGGGTTAGATTGGACATCAGGAAAAATTCCTTCACCTAAGGGGTTCTTGGGTGGTAGCAGAGTCTGCTCAGGGAGGTGGTGGAGTCTCCAACCCTGGAAGGGTTTAAAAACTGACATGGCCGTGACACTTGGGGACAGGGTTTAGCAGGCACGGTGAGGTTGGGCTGAAGGTTGGACTGGATGATCTTAGAGGTCTCTTCCACCCTCAGTGATTCTATGATTATATGCAATTCAGTCTGGGCAGTGAAAAGAAGTGCAGGTTAGCTGGGATGGGTGTGATTTTATTGCTCTTGGAGACGTGCTGCCTCTTGTACCCAAAGCACCTCCCATCTAAACCATCCTCATCCCCCCATCCAAAGCATCTCCACCTGCCAAAGCCACTTTGGCAAAATCTGCATTATAAAACTATTTTCTCGCTTTTATTTCCTGTAGTTGCACCAACTCACAGAATCACAGAATCACAGAATCACCAGGTTGGAAGAGACCCATTGGATCATCGAGTCCAACCATTCCCATCAAACACTAAACCATGTCCCTCACGACCTCATCTAGTCGTGCCTTAAACACCCCCAGGGAAGGCGAGTCAACCACCTCCNGGCTGGGAAAGGATGTTGGAGTTGCTGCTGGACCTGTTTCCATCCCATCTCTCCCCCGTGCTGCCCGTTTATACCCTCTACACTTCTCTTTCATGTCACCAGAACACCGTGTTCTCTGCTGCATCAGCACAGGTATATATAGACATAGGTGGAGGTAATTTATAGACAGCTTTTCTCGGCTCACCCTTGACCATGAGCAGATCTGTCAGCTCTCCCTTGTTCACACCATATAACTTGCAATCCCCTATTATTGTCTCATTCTTTCCCCTACCTGTATTTTAAGTGTTTTGTACCACTGTCCTCGGTTTCCAGGTTGAATTGCTCCCTTCGAGTGTTACCAGGCGATGGCAGGAAATAAATGGAAGGACCAGGCTTTTAAGGGGGAGAAGGAAGCACGGTTTCATTAAATTGAAATCCGCCAATGTAAATACATTTTCATTATCAGGGGGAGAAGAGCAGACGAGGCAAAGGAGGTTTTTAAATATGAAAATGTCTTTATCTGGAGGTCTGCACGTGCCTGGGGTGAGGGAACAAGAATTGCAGTAGATGGAGGAGGTGTTGGTCCTGCTGGGGCTGTAGACTCAGGGATTTGGGAAAACATCATGGAATGGTTTGGATTGGAAGGAACCTCAGAAACCATCCGGTTCCAACCCTCTGCCATGGGCAGGGATGCTTCCCACTGGATCAGGGGGCTCCAAGCCCCATCCAACCTGGCCTTGAACCCCTCCAGGGATGGGGCAGCCACCCCTGCTCTGGATGACCTGGGCCAGGGCCTCCCCACCCTCGCTGAACCCCTTGATGTGGTTTTCCTGGTGCTCCGCAAAAGGAATAAAGAATTCAGTGTTTTCCAAGGGACCAGGGGCTTTGGAGGTGTTGAACCCAAGTGGGTGAACAGCATGGCTTGGTCCTCTGTCCACCTGGGTGGAGAAATGGAGATCTGGAGCTGCTCAGGAAGGGGGTTTGGGTGCCCTATTAAAAATACTGCAAAGCTCGTCTTGCCTTTGATGCTCAGACCTGGGAATGCAGGTTTTTTTCCTTACTCTTATACATCTCATTTGCAACCGGACTGACTCCTTGACCACGGGTCACCATCTCGACACTGGAGGCGCCGGCCCCGGTGGGCGCTGACCAGGATTACCGGTGCACAAAGAGCTGCTTTGCCTAATCTGGTTAGAGGGGAAAGAACTAAACAGTCCCTTTGGACGCACCGTTTCACGCGGTAAATGGTTTAGCGGCGGCTTGGTGGGAATTAGCTGGGCCAGCAGATAACGCGGAGGATGGAGGCGTGTGGAGGGTCTCTCCGTTGATCTTCCAGCTTGGGCACGTTTGGGTTGAATTCCCAACGTTTCCTGTGCAATCGCAAGGGGGAGAAATTCACATTTCTCTTCTCAAAGCTGGAGCCGCTCGTGCGATGATGAGATGCCGGAAGCCTTAAAACCACAGTAATCACAAGAGCTGTCAAACAGCACATTAAAGTAAGTAATTACAAGCGTAGAGGGTTCCCAATTCTGTGCAAATTTTAGCTTAACATAATTTTTCATACCAAAAAAAAAAAAAAAAGAGAAGGGTGAGATGGAATAGATTGTGAGTGGAGCCTATTTTACACCTGCGTGACTGGAGTAACAAGGACGAGTGTTTCCCGTTGCCTTCCCCCCATCACCGAGATGTTTGATCGGAACGGTTGGACTCGATGATCCAATGGGTCTCTTCCAGCCTGGTGATTCTATGATTCTATGATTCTATGTTATGGCATGTGGTCAGGAGGTAAAAAATAGGGTTGGGGGGGATTTTTAAGCCCTAGGGTTGCGGGTTTTCCCTATTCTTTGTGGTCACAAGGAGGCTACAGAGATATGAAGATACAAGGAGGCCCATGATATGAAACCCTCTTTCAAATGTAGACCCATAAGCAGTTCAGTTTTCATTAAAGATCATTTGATTAGGGCGGCAGAAGAGGAGCTTAAATTCTGTCGGTGGTTTTGGATGAACCTTTTTTTTCCTCCGAGTGCGTTTCTGGAGGTAGGGAAGGGTGATTGACTGACAGCAACACCACTTTGAAGACGTTTTGGAGTGATTGCAATAGGTTTTTTTATGTTCTGAAATTGTCAAAATGTAGCAGCTTTGTAGTTGCAAGTGATTTGCTTTGGAAAGCAAAGCTGGTGATGGGAGGAAATTGAAACGGTGAAAGAGCAGAAACGCGCCCCGGAGCTGGCTTGTCTCTGACAAACACAGATCCATCACCCGCATCACGGGGACCTTTAGTGCAAGACTGGGTGTAGCTGTTGGCTCAGGAGCAAATCCCTGCCCTCTCTGGGGGTGCTTCAGGTGACAGTGGGGCTCTAGATTCATAGAAAAAGATCCGGAAAGACCCACTGGATCGAGTCCAACCATTCCCATCAATCACTAACCCATGTCCCTCAGCACCTCGTCCACCCACACCTTAACCCCTCCAGGGAAGGGGACTCAACCCCCTCCCTGGGCAGCCTCTGACACTGACCAATCACCCTTTCTGGGAAATTTTTTTCCTGCTGTCCATCCTGACCCTCCCCTGGTGGAGCTTGAGGCCNTGGTTTCCCCTGGTAGCAGCACTGGTGCTGAACACCCTGGGGAGGCTGCAGGGAGCTGCTGGATCCTGGTTTCACACCCAGCCTTATTATCTAGGGACATTTCTGCTCCCAGCAAGGAGTTAGCCATATGTGTATGTCTCCACTATCACGATTTACACATAAAACTCTCTCTCCTTTCTGTTTTTCACAATAGAAAAAGATTTGCTGGTGCTCAGAGCAGAAACTGTTGGGTTTATGATATTGCAGGCACAGAAAAAAGTACAGTTGGGTAAAGCAGTGATTTACAGCTTGTGTTTTGCCCCAGAGTCTCAGCATTCAAAAAAAAGCTTTGTGCAGCCGAACTCAAGAGTGTTGATTTAGTGTTCAGCCCTTGGAAATGTTCCTGGGTGATCTCGCTTTTCTACTTCTTCTGCTTGTCCTCTTATTTGCCATCTGGGAAGGAAAGAAGGGGAGAAATAATCCTCCATAATTCACACGGTTGGGGCAATCCCAAGCACAAACACAGACTGAGCAGAGAAAGGATTGGGAGCAGCTCTTTGAAGAATGACTTGGGGTGCTGGAGGTGGAAAACTCGACAGGAGCCAGCAACGTGCGCTCATAACCCAGAAACCACCCGTGTCCTGGGCTGCATCCAGAGCTGTGGGACCAGCAGAGCCAGGGAGGGGATTCTGCTCCTCTGCTCCACTCTGTGAGATCTCACCTGGAGCCCTGCGTCCAGTTCTGGAGTCCTGAGCACGGGAAGGACACGGAGCTGTTGGAGACAGACCAGAGGAGGCCATGGAGATGATCTGAGGGCTGGAGAACCTCCTGTGTGAGGACAGGCTGAGAGCTGGTGTTGTTCAGCCTGGAGAAGAGAAGGCTGTGGGGAGACCTTAGAGCAGCTTCCAGTGCTGAAAGGTGCTCCAGGAGAGCTGGGGAGGGACTTNTGACCTGAAGCATTCCGTGGCTGTATGATAATTTGGAATTCAACCTGCTAATGTGTTCAGAGTCTTCAGGAAGATCAGGTGCCCCCCTGGATGCTTGCAGGATGCCCTGCAGACACCGTCTGCCTCTGCACCAGCATTATTAGTGACACTTTATATTCATTCTACCCCGCTGCATAAGCTGAATAAACAGGGAAAACAAATTAAAATGAATTTGGGAGACTCAATTAAGTGGCGTGAGGCAAAGCCCTGTTCAAGACTGTCTTTCTCCCATCTCAAGCCTGTGGGAATATGCCCAACTCTTTGTTTACCCTCCCTGCGTTGTGTGAATTTAAGTGGTTTTGGGCAGAGGAAATATTTAGGGTTGAAATGATGTATTTTTGGACAATAATTACTCAGTATGAGACTTGTGCTGCCTGAGGTCCTGTCGCATCGTGTGCTGGGTCCCTCCTCTCTGCAGCAACTCTAGTTGTTGAGTGTTTTCTTTACTCCCCTGCCATGCCCTCGCTGTACCCAAAGCTCATCATCCTACTAAAATAAGAATGATTTTCTTCTGGGAAGGGAAAGCCTTGCTCATCGTGGATCATCACGCCCAGACACGAGGACGCACCTCCAGGAGCCAACACCAACGCTTCCCTCAGCCAAAAGCCGCTTTATTACATATATTTGTTTGTTTATCATTATTTAACATTCTCCTTCCTTTCTTCTTTGGCAGCCGATCTGTTTTCCGAGCGCTTTTCATCCCGCTCTGCTCCGCCGCCGCCGGACCCCACGGGATCCCCGCCGCACGTGCCGGCGATGTCGCATCGCTCGCCCGCATCTCGCGCATGAATTATTCACGCCGGTTGCAGGCTGCCTTGCGCAACCCCGAGACGTCCCCGTCGTTGATTTTAAGGCGCCGTGACAGGTTGAGGACTGGATCGGTAGCGTTAATATACGGGCGCGGGGAAGGGGAGAGCGGCGGAGCAGATGTCGTGTGAGTCACAGCGCGTTAACACTGTGATGAGGCATCGCCGCGATGCTGCGAAGATGATACCACCCTGGAGAGTAAACGGGGCGTAGTGGTAATTAAGGACGCACCACGACCAGCTCCTGATACTCTGATATTAAATCCTGTTGAGGACCCAGTCCTTGAACCTGTGGGAGAGGGGATGCCGCAGGAGAAGGATGCATTTTGTCTGGATTTATGTACCTGTGGTGAAGGTATCGGTACCAGAACAGGTTGTGCACCGTCCCTTAAGGATCAGCAGAAAGAGAGAAGTGCCTTTAGGGTGCTGTTATCTTGGGTTAATGCCCTTTTCCTTCGCTTTCTTGCTCATACCTCTCCTTTTTTCCCTGGCTGACTACTGAGAGCGTGAAGGTCGTGGCCGAGATGCGATTATCTAAAAGACGTCTCAGGTGGTGAAGGTGAAACCCACCTCGGGTTTCTCTTTTGGTTAGACGCAGGGATGGCCAAAAAAGTCAACGCATGAAAGATCCGCTCCCCTTCCTGCTTGCAAACTGTCTGCATCCTGCTGGCATCTTTGTGAGGAGCAAGTGAACTGGAAGGAAGCAAAATCTTGAACTTGGATTCGAAGCAGATACGAAGCTCCGCTGGTGCCAGGCTTGGAAGCGCTCGCTTCTGGCTCAGCGTGGAGGTTTGTCTTTGCAGCCTCCCCTGCCAAAAACCCTCCAGGATTACTAGAAACCTCAGACGGGGCGGTTCGTGCTATTTCCAGAACCTTCTCAGGAAGATGGGATCCCTTCCAGCACCCTCACCAGCATCCAGGGTCCTATTGAACATCCCCAGTTGGGTTGGGGGGGCTCCTGGAGCCAGAGGAGCTCTGTACCTGGCAGAGAGGGCAGGGAGGAGGCAGCAGTTGTGCTCCGGTTCAAGCAGCTTGCCAACCCCCTCATTAAAATTGCATGAGTTTGGCAGTTTAGAAATATGAAACTTGGACAAAGATGTGGGTTTTTACCTCCCCCCACAAAGTACAATCAATTCCTTCAGTGGAAGTCAAAGCATCTATATATATATAGCGACGGGAAGACGCTTAAGTATTGCAGAAGCCTCTGCTCGAGTGGGGAGCGCGTTCACCAGGCATGAAGAAAAGCCTCCGAGAGCTGGAAATTTGGGGCTAAAGACCCTCTTTTTTGGGCACGCTGGCTCTGCGAAGGCGGCTGCGCCTCCTCCAGCGCCGTCTTCGCTCTTCTGAAGGACGCTAAAGGAGCCCAGCAGCTCCGAGATTGGAGGAACTGAGGGTTTGGATTTTATGGAAAAGAATTTTGTATTTAAAAGCCGTGTCTGGGAGAAGCAGAAGTCCGTAATGGGGTTAATGACTCGGTTGCCGCAAGCTGGCAATAACCTGATAAATTGCTGAGTACACTCAAGCTCGCTACTCCCGAGTCCCGGCTCAGGTTATTTCCTGCTCGGTAGAGACCTCCAAGTAGGTCATTACTGCCTAATTACTACCTAAACGCTCTCATTTGTCCTCCTCTTGTCAGCCGAGGCGCAGGACTGTGCAGCCAGACACGGAGGAGATCCCGCCTGGCCTCCCTTCTGCATTTCCCACAATAGAAAACAGGCGATGGAAAATAAAAACAAGGGGTTTAATGCTTCGTAAATAAAATTAACTCCATCCCCAGCTGGGGAGGCCGCACCTCGAATCCTGGGGTCAGTTCTGGCCCCTCACTCCAAGAAGGACCTGGAGGGGCTGGAGCGCGTCCGGAGAAGGGAATGGAGCTGGGAAGGGGCTGGAGAACAGGGGTTGTGGGAGCAGCTGAGGGACCTGGTGGGTTTTATTGTGGAGAAGAGGAGGCTGAGGGGAGACCTCAATGCTCTGTGCAGCTCGTGGAGAGGAGGTTGTGGTGAGGTGGGTGCTGGGCTCTGCTCCCAAGGGACAGTGATGGGACGAGAGGGAATGGCCTCGAGGAGTTTCAGATTGGATAAAGGGAACAATGTCTTCACTGACCGTGAGGTGAAGCCCTGGCAGAGGCTGCCCAGGGAGATGATGGCATCTCCATCCTTGGGAGGGGGATCAAAACCCTAGTGGCCGTGGCACTTGGCGACGTGGTTAACTCGTCTTCATGGGACTGGGCTGATGGCTGGACTAGACGAGGTTAGAAGGCTTTTCCCACCTTAATGATTCCATGATTCTTTGTGCTAGAGCCTCACTGAACTTTTTCTTCTCCACACAAGTTCAGCAGGCTGTGCCTTGCACCAGACTCGGCGCCGGGGTCCCATTTTTCTTTCTTCTTCCCTTGCCTTTGCTCACTTGGGCGTAAGCAGCCGTCGTCGCCTTCTCCAGCCAAACCCACTGCCGCTCTAGGAATATATTCCCAGGTTTCCTGTTATCAGGATGCAT
Source organism: Piaya cayana (assembly GCA_013389865.1). Taxonomy (NCBI): domain Eukaryota; kingdom Metazoa; phylum Chordata; class Aves; order Cuculiformes; family Coccyzidae; genus Piaya; species Piaya cayana. Next base: position 22,175 of record WAAB01021229.1, read on the forward strand.
CATCAAGCTTTGAGTGGGTTTAGATTATTATTTTCTTTATTCCTCTTCTTTCTGATGTGGTTTTTTTCTTTCTTTTTTGCCTTGCGCTCGCAGCCTGGCTTGTTGTCACTGGGTGACGAGTTGATGAAAGCTGCTCTGAACAGAGGGCGAGGAGATGGATCTGTGCAGGGGAAAGAAAAGGAAAGAGGGAGGGAGGGGAGGAGGTCACAGGAGGAATAACAAGAAGTCGAGATGCCACTTCGCTGCCAGCGCTCGCCTTGATTATCCGATTGCGGCTCCTCGGAGCTGGAGTACGTGCTGCCTCCCTCCTCCTCGCGTGGCATGTTTAATCCCCTCGGTTTCTGGTGGCTTTCCGTCTTCTCGTATAGATTTTTTTTTAATATATAAATGGATAGATAATATATAAATATATATTATGTATTATAAGCAATATTTATAAACAAGCGAGAGCCATCTGGTGCCAGCTGCTTCCGTGCATTGTGGGGACGGAGAAGGACAGACGTGGGGCTGATGTGGTCCCTTCCCCACGTCAAACCTGCAGCCTGGAACGCAGCACAAACACCTCCAGGAGGGCTCTTGATGGGAAAATGGATCTTTTTTTCTCAAAATAATTTTTTGTTGCCCTGTAGAGAGGGCAAGAGCTTTGCAGGCTGAGTTAATAAAGTTTGTTATTAATAATACAGGATTTAGAAGAAGCTCTGCTGGGGAAAATGGTTTTCAGGACTCGGGTTTCCAGCCACGGGGCAAAGCGTGTGGGCAACTGTGGCTGGATCCAGGGGACTGTTCTCCCTGCTCCTCCCTTGGGAATTGGTCGCTGGTCATGCCCTGCGTCTCTTCCTCTGCAGGGTCCGTCATCTGGGCTTTGGGGAGCTCTTGGCCCCCAAAAACTGATCCAGAGGCATCACTGCACCCCACTTGGACAGCAAGAAGCAAAGTCCATTAAGTTCTGCCTCCAGTTTCGTGGTGCTGTGGGTTCGCAAAGGCTTGGGCTTCTCTGCACACAGGTGAGAGATGATGCAGAGAAATGCAAATGTATTTTATTACTATTTTATTATATTTTTCTCTCCGTTTCTCCTTACTTTGCACTTCCCCTAAGCCGTGGCTGGCAACAGCCTCCTCCCCAAGGCAGAGGCACCTGTCTCCGGGATTATTTTTACCATCTCTTTTTGGCATCGCTCTCTCCTCCCGCACAAACCCACATCCTATAAATAACTCCAGCCTGCGCTCGTGCTCGCTCCCCCCCCCCCGCTCCTCGTATCGCTCCATCTTCCTTTCTCCTTGCCTTGTCTGTCCCTTCGCCTGCGGAGAGGAGCTGCTGTAAAAGCCTGGAGTGGGAGCTCGTCTTATCCAACACCCTCGCGAGCCCTTAAATCGGCTGCATCTCGGGCATGGGGGGCGACACCCTGTAATTGCTTTATGTGCAGAATAATCCACACTCATTTTCTCTTCAAACCCCTCCAAACCACCAATTCCTACATGGAATTAACTTAATTTTCTATCCTCTCTGTGCTCCCAGACCTCAGCTTCTCCCTAAAAGATTTCCCAACCCCCCCCGTAATCCTCTAGCTTTTCACCCCAAAGCCCCCTAAAGGTGACTCTTCCTGAAGGAAAACGGTTGTAAAGATGTTTTCCAGTCTTTTTCGACCTCGGTTCGAATAGATTAAGGGGAGAACAATGGCACGTGGATTATGAACGGGGTCCTTTGACCCGTGGGAATATATATTTCCAGAAATAATTGCTGGGTCCGGATGAACGCATCAAGCTTCAGAAGTAAAAATTACCCTGATGAAAGCGTCTTAATTTTTGGACCCGTTGGGAAAAACTAAAATGAGCTTGAATTGGGGAACACAAATAAACCTGGGTCTGCGCAGTGGGAACTTTGCACCCCATGCAACCGAAAAGCCACTTGGGAAATGAGCCCAATCCCTGGAGACTGCACGGATTGCAAATTTGGCTTTTCGGTTGGCTTTTTCCAAAGGGAAATTTGCTGGGGCTGGTGGCAGGGTTCCCGTAATGAAATGCTGCTCACGCGCCCTAATGAAGTGCCGAAAGACTCGGCGCCGGGCTCCCAGCAAATTAGATCTGGATTATTGGAGCAATGAGAATTGAACGATCCGAGATGTTATCGGAGGAGGCGGGAACGCCTCCTCTCGCAGCACCGAGCAGAGCAGCGTGCATTTAATTGCCTGGAAGAAAATAAAAGGTACAAAGCTCCCCAAAAAACCTGAACTAGAGGAAGATGAGAGGGGGAGGGACCAGCATCTACGGAGGTGATGCTGGGTGAGCAGGGATGCAGTAACCAAGACGTGTAAATGGGGCTCTGCGGAGCATCTCCAGCTTGTCATGGGCTGTGACTCGTTGAATTTGCTGCAAAATGAGTTTCTGGTTGGATTTTACTCCATTCTCTGTTCTGAAAGGTCCTCAGGTGTGTTCACAGCCAGGTGCATTGTCCAAAAGCGACTTGTTTGAGAAATACGATGCTTAAACACACATGGTGCTTGAGTTTGCCCAGGAAAAAGTGCCTTTTCATTAATTTTGCACCCAGTTCGGCCTCTTTCACATACGGGCGCTCACCCATGCACTAGCACACACGGGGCAGGCCAGGCTGAGAGAGAGTTGGGGTTGTTCAGCCTGGGGAAGGGAAGGGTCCAGGGAGACCTTAGAGCAGTTCCCAGTGCTGAAAGGGGCTCCAGGAAAGCTGGGCAGTGTCTCTGGGTCAGGGGATGCAGGGAGAGGATGAGGAGGAATAGCTTTAAATTGGAAGGGGGAAGATCTAGATTGGATATTGGGAAGAAATTCTTCATGATGGGGTTGATGAGGCCCTGGTCCAGGTTGGCCAGAGCAGGGGTGGCTGCTCCATCCCTGGAGGGGTTCAAGGCCAGGTTGGATGGGGCTTGGAGCCCCTGATGCAGTGGGAGGTGTCCCTGCCCATGGGATTGGGTGGGACTGGGTGGGCTTTGAGGTCCCTCTGACATAAAACATTCCCTGATTTTTTGTCCCTTCCCCCTTGCAGCCGCGGTCCCTGGGGAAGGAGGGGGCATTGGAGCATCCTTCCCCTGCCCAATAACTGAGGCTCGAAGCTCATTTAAAAGCGGAGAACAAGCGGATTTAATTAAACATAACCTTCCCTTTAGCAAGAAAATAAACCGCCTTCTCCTTACAGAACAATTAGTATTTACAGCCCCCCTTCGCTGTGCTTCCCCCCCCTTAACACCTCTCCTTTATTATCCCTGGCTGGAAACAGGAGCCGTTTGATTTCCATAAATTAGCATGAAGAATTGGGGATGGGTGGAGGAGAAGCGCAGAAACACAGAAAAAAAAGTGGTATTTTGAAGCAACCAACTCGCTACAGAGAAAGAACTAACCAGGTTTAGAGGCTGGAGGAGGGAGATGGCAGGAGGAGGTGGGAAATGATGCCTTTTTTTTTTTTTTTTAAAGTTCACCCGGTCCCTGGTGTTTCTTGGGAGATAAAAGCTTTCGCTGGCCTGGGCAGGGAGCCAAAATCCCTGTTTATCTGAACACAAATATAAAACACGATCTGCATGACAGCCACTAATTCCTCGGTTTGTTGTTTGTAGTTTTTAAGGTTTGGTTTTTTTTTTTTTCACGGGGTGGATCCACTGCTCTCTGACTTTTCCATGCTGGGGAAACGTCAGCTCAAAGCTCCCGGGTGGTCTGGTGCGAGGAAAACCCTTGAGGCTGAGCTTTGAGGATGGGGCGCAAGAAAACCCGAGCTTTTAAAGGCTCATTTTGCTTCCACGCTGGCTGGTGTTGAGGAGTTAAGTGAAGCCCCATCATGCGAGCATCACTCAGGAGGAGAGGAGGATACTGGGCATTGGGGACCACAGTGGTTTCATTTCAGATGGGCTTTCGGGTGATGTGTTCAACAAGTCAGATTTATCCCTGCTGGGTGTATTTTGAATAAAAATGACTTTGACTAACTTCGGACACGTTGAGATGGCTGAATCCCAAACCTGCTCTGTCCTGGGCACAACAACCCTGTGCAGAGCTACAGACTGGGAGAAGCCTGTCTAGAGAGCTGCCAGGAGGAGAGGGACCTGGGGGTGTTGGTGACAGCGACTGAACATGAGCCAGCAGTGTGCCCAGGTGGCCAAGAAGGCCAAGGGCATCTTGGCCTGTATCAGACACAGTGTGACCAGCAGGGCCAGGGAGGTTCTTCTCCCTCTGGACTCAGCACTGGTGAGACTGAACCTCGAATCCTGGGGTCAGTTGTGGGCCCCTCCCCATAAGAAGGATGTTGAGGCTCTGGAGCGAGTCCAGAGAAGGGCGACTGGGCTGGTGAAGGGGCTGGAGAACAGGCCTTATGAGGAGCAGCTGAGAGAGCTGGGGNGGAGATTTAGGCTAGAGATTAGGAGGAAGTTTTTTACGGAAAGGGTCATTAGGCATTGGAATATGCTGCCCAGGGAGGTGGTTGTTTCGCCTTCCCTGGAGGTGTTTAAGGCAGGAGTAGACGAGGTGCTGAGGGACATGGGTTAGTGTTTGATGGGAATGGTTGGACTCGATGATCCAATGGGTCTCTTCCAACCCTGTGATTCTGTGATTCTGTGACCTTAACAAGATTGCTTCTAATATTGTTGAGAAGGTGACCTGATTCACTGGAAGATTTCACAGCTAATTAGTGGTGGCAGAAGACCATCAAGATCCAAGAGTTTTTCTTTATGTTCTTGCTTTCCCAAGCAGCTGTGCTGTAATTGTAGGGTGAGGACGTGCTTTCTTCATCCCTGTGGTTTCATCAAGCTCCGGGTCCTTGATTTCTGGGCCTCAGGCTGGAGCTGGTGCACCAGCAGCTGATGTTCCTCTGGAAGGATGCTGCTGCATTGCGTTCACATGATGTCCCCATGCAAAGCATTTGAAATCACAAAAAAAAAATTATTTTTGCAGCTTCTATGGGTCCTTCCAGCTGCTTTGTGACCCAGCGGTGGGGAACTGTGCAAGGCAAAGTTGTATGTGTGGGGTTTTTTT
>WAAB01021230.1:8978-29657 GCA_013389865.1 Piaya cayana
TTTTTAAAACCGTTCTGTATCAAGTACGAGCACACTGAAATTTATACTATAATAGACAACAGCAGACACTGCCTAGGGATCAGAGCTGGACAGTTACACCCAAGGTTTGAGCTACTTTTTCCATTTAAGAAGAGTTAGCTTGTGCCTCCACTTTCTTCCTGTTAACTCTAAGATTATCAGCTTTTTAAAGATTCAGTACCAGCATGTTTAGTATCTAGACATAGTTGTTTAGATTTCCAGCTCCTTCTTTAGCACTTTATTTTTGTAGTAAGCACAGAGAACAAAATAAATAAATAATCCTTTTTATGATCCAACTTATAATTTCTCCTGAACAGATGAAAGCACTCAAAAGTGTTCATATATCACAAAATCTTAGATAAATTTTCTGTTTAAGAATTGCTAGAAGAATTGTTTCCATGGTCTTGCTTTCTTGAGAGACAGAACCTTTTCTTAAGAATTTGATGGATATGATGTAGAGATTGGAAAGTTAAATCAATTGAGTCCCAGTCAGAGATGATCATTGTAACAGACTTCTTCTGGGAAAAAAAAAAAAATCCAGATTTTTATTCTCAGTAATATCACCTCCCTTAGAATGAAAACAGGACTAATGTTAAATTAGCTTTTAGCTGACTGCAAATGTTGGCTGCAAGATCCACAACTCTGTCTCTCTCTTGTCACTGACTGAATTGCAATCTTAATGGTATTCCCAGACTTATTTACACAGTAAAATGCAATTTGCTGTCTTCAGTACTGAAATTTGTTTCTCTCTTTCATACAATGCAACTTCATACATGATAAATCAGAGGCATGTTTAAGGGCAGGCAAAGTGCCATTTTATGAGAGTGGCATGAGCACAGACCGCCAAGAGACTACACAGGAAAATCAAAGTGGCTCAGTGATAGCAGCATTCCAAGCTAGGAATGTCCAAGCAGCTGCGAGGGCTGATCTATCCGGCCTATTTTTAATGAGATGTGTCACTGGGACTAGATTCATTTCAGAAATTAAAGATACTTCTGCAGATACATGAAGGGGGTTTCTAAGACTCTGCTGAATTCAGATTAACATAATGCAATAGCAGTGTAGTACTGGAGATTTCCTGGTCTTCTGGCATGTTCCACAGGGAGCAGCAGTGGGTGCAGACACACATTAAAGTTGGGAGGCATGCAAGCCACCATGCAATAGCTAATGCACAAGCATGTGCTCTCTCCCAGACAGTCTTAGCAGGGAGACTACAGCTTTTTTTTCCTGGTAAATCCAGAATTACACAGAAGAGAATATGTGAATGCCTGTGTCCCATCACACTCCTATTGAAATCAGCAGATATTCTTCCACTAGCTTCTATAGAAATCTCACTGGTCTAACACTGGTAGAGGGCCAGGACAAGCAAATCCTGCTCTGTAAATTTAGATCAGAAGACAACTTCTGCGACTTTCAGATTGAGATCTACGTGCCCATTATAACACAACTGACTAACAGGATTTAGCTATGTATGCAGTTAAGCTCCTTGGGGTTACAAACACTTGATTCCTAATTCAAAAGAAGTAGGTGTGAATGCTCACATATTGCTTTATCATACTGTCATGGCAACAAAAGCCTCATAGTCGCAATGTCATTGTTAGTTATGTTGCAAAGCACAGCCAGAGGATGTGGATCCACCCTCTTCAAAGGTTAATACCACTAAAAAAGTCTTGTTCCGAAACAGTGAAACATCCACTATTGTAATACCTATTTGAGGACCACTGTAATGCAATTGTCTCCATACATGCTGACAGATGTTACAAATTCTCATTAATGCTCTGTATTTTTCCCTCTTGTTTGATAAACCAATATTGCCACTCAGACCTACCTCTTTTTTAATGGACTATAATATAATAAATATAAAAAGGAAGGATCACAGATAAAAAGAAGTATAGTATTTGTAAACAGACATCAGTCTGGTATAATATGCTGAACATTTACATGAACTGACTTCTACATGCTACAAAAAAAAAATCAAATAAAACATAGTTTGGAACATGTCTTTTAATTGATGATGAATTTCTACAGTGCTACAGTGTTAACAATCTCTAAAACAAATATCTGAATCTATAGTTCAACAAATCATATAAACTTTGCAAATAAATAAGTTATTAAAAGTGTAATAGTGTGTTGTTTTCCTGTTGGTGTAAACTGCTAATGATAATGCATTTCAGAAAAAAGTAACAACAATGAGCAGCTGCAATGCATTTATGTTATTCAGAATCTTTAAGTACAATTCAATACATTATATGCATAGGTAAATATTCCTGTACTTAAAGTTTTACAAAGCTATCAACTGAAAGGACATAAAATACATTCAAGAGTGAACAGAGAAGCAAGAGAGCTGTGAATAAAAAGACAACGTGTTTCAGTTGATACAACATGACACAGAAAGTGGCGCACATTTTAGAACTCGAAAGTCACTACCATTTGCAGGCCTGAATTTGACAGCAAGCTCCTATGAGAGGGCTAGACCTACCCTACACCCAGGTTCTCCAGTTTATTTCAGTACAGCTTTAAGGTCTCCTGTCAGACTTACCCACTTTCCTGACCTAAGAGTTCACACAACAGTCTTCTCCATCTGGCAATTCATAAGGATGAATCACTTACTGACATCTGTAGCCCCTTTGGGAGGACTCAAGACCCCTAGAACAGCATCAGTGGTGCACAGTACCACACAATGAATCAGAAGTACCACTCACTACCAAGGTGGACCACCACCAAAGCAAGTTTAAGGAGCCATTCTTTGGCAAATATTAACTTGCCACTTCAACAGCCTTGCAAAGCTTAGTAGGCACTAACAATACTGCAACTCACTTCAGCAAGAGAACATAGAGCTTTGCAGAAACACAAGGTGTTTGTTTCTTAAACAGTCATTGTAACAAACACAGAATACAACATTTTAATAGGCTACAGTTAACAATCTATTAAAAAGGGTATGTTCAGCACGAATTTAAATTTTAAACAGGTAATAAATAATAGAATACAGTAACTCTGAGCATATTTTAAAATATACATTATGAAATGAAATTTAATTTTCAGGAAAGTTTCAACCTTTTTGTTCTGAAACATATTTAACCAATCTTTTACAAACAATTGCAGCCAGTTTGCCTGCCTGAAATTTTGATTTATGACGCCCTCCTGCCTAGTGCAGAACGCTTATCTGTATTAACTTTCTTTTTATTTCTACAGTAGATCAAGTAAGAGCTGAACTCACAAAAAATGTTCAGGTAGCAACTACCTTAAAGTATAGAATATTGTAATGGTTGTAATATTTTTCATTCTAGTTTATTTAGTAATCATGTAAATATCCAAATATCCTCTAAAGTAAGGCACTGTGAAGACTGCAAGTTCCACAGTCAGAGCAGTAGCTAGACCTAGATTTAAAATGCACATATTTCTGTCTAAGAAGAAAATAGGTTCCCCCTGGTCACAGAAAAAGGTCTCCACACACCTCCCTGTTAACTAGTCATTCATTGCAATATGTCCATTAACATGAACCTGGCTAGATGCTACATTCAATGGGAATCAGAAGGAGCATGCTGCACATTGCACCGTTTTTCCAAGGCTGTTACTTTTTACTATACTATTGAGATCAGTGTGGCAAAGCTATCTCGGCGTATCAGTATTTCAAGAAATACAGGCTTATATATAGTAATAAGAGAGCTGAGCAGTGCGGAAAAGCCCTTTTTGTACAGAGATACTCCCAGATGATCTCATGAGCTGCCTACGCAGAAGGTATGAGAGCACACTGAGCTTCCTCTCTTCTCACGTCCTGCATAGTGGGAGGTGAGAGAAATTATGTCTATCAACTACTGTTCACAATGGCCTCAGTGACCCTCTTGGCAGCTAATGTGGAAGATGCAATTTCTCAGCATCATATTCCTTTGCACTGCCCATGTCCTGAGTCCAGAATGTGGCCTCTAGACATTCTGGGCAGAGCTGTGAAATGAAGTAATTCACCCAGTCTGTCCTGGAACAGCCTTTTGCAGTGGGAACAGTACATGAGGTTTGGGGGAAACCCCAAGAAATCCAACTGCTTTCAGCCGGAGTTCATAAAAATGATAGTGTGTTTATGTCACTATAAATGGTAGGAAACGTCACTTGACAAATGGGAATCTCCTTCCAAATGCCTGTTTCTATGTATTGTCATTAAAAAAGCTTCATAATGTCATAGTCTGTATTAACCCATTCCAGAAGGCATATATAGCACAGGTAAGGCAACACCTTTATGTGAACAATTTGTTAAAGACTACATCAAAACATTAAAGACACTGATGTCTGAATACATTCCTAATGTTTATGAACAGGAGGATTCCACTGCTTTAGAACACTAGGCATATTGCAGAGGGGGAAGACAAAAAAGACAGGTGTCAAAAAGAAGTTAGAAAGTGAGCACCATATGGAAGTCATACTTAACTTTTTACGTCCATTTAACAAGCTAATTAAATGTTTATTATACTTAAGTTTGAGTAAGCTACCCAGGCTAAAATCCTGGCCCATCCAAAGTCAATGGTGAGAGGATTTTACCTGCAATTCTCACTACCTTTGAGAAGATATAAACCCAAGAAGATATACACTGAGGCTCCAGTGAAAGGCTTCTAACTAAAAAGAGGAGGAAGAGCATATTGATTGCTTATTTTAAAGTACATGCAATGTAAACTACTCTACATGGCAATCTCTCAGTTCTATGAGACAGTGAATAGAATACAGTAAATAATTTTAAGCTTTTTTTAAATTAATGTCTCATTTAGCAGGACTCACAGCTGTAAATCACTTTTTAAAACTCCATCATTTCCTTGTACACTGTTGCTTTATGAAAATGCAAATCCAAGATTTTAGCAAACAGTGCTGTATTTTTTTCATGTCACGTGTACAAAAGGATATAAAGACAACTCCTTAATTGATATATGATAATATCCTTAAGTCACAATAGAAACAAATATAATACAGTATTACAGCACAGGTATTCCTTTTATTACAGGAATAGTATCTGTGGGATACACTCATCTGATTAAGTATTTCAAAATGACATCCTTACAGTATTCAAAGTATTTTTCATTTGATGGCTATGGTCTAGATAAGCTACCCTGATGGTAAAAAACAAAGAGAGACAGAACTTAATCTCATCTTAGTTACTCATATTTCATCATACTCTCCTGCTTGATAACTGAGAAGCACTTGTAAAAATCACCATGATGTTCCTTATGGATGAAAAAACAAGTCAAGTCATAAAACAGTACTCTAAGAACAGTGGACAAATACCACTGCTAGTCTGAACATGTGTAACAATTATTCTGTTATTCCATACTGTAAATGCATAGTTTATATTTAGATTTTTAATAATTTTAGCTGCATGTAAAACAGAGAAGTAATAAGTTAAATTATAGCACCTTGCGTGAAATTTGTTCTAAAACCCACAAAGATTACACCTTTTAAAACTGTAAGAAATACAACTATTCTACCTCAAAGTTTACTATGCACCTGTCACTTAAAGGGAAACTAATCTACACGTAATAAAGACATGCATAAATATCACAAATGTAAGGCGCAAAATGGAATATGAAAGTTAAGGATGTAGTAAATCAATGCTTTTCCATCAAATTAGCTGACATACCAGAAAAAGGTGTATCTACAATTTTTTTTAAAAAATGTATTATCATAGAAACATTGAAGCTAAAAATGGAAACTGCCTATTCAAGTATGTAGTACAAACTCTTAGCAAAGCAAGATTATTTTCCTGTATTGTGCTACATCTAACTTGAAACCTTCCAAGAAATTGTATGCATTGATAAACACTGCTGTGTCATTCTATAACCTAACCGATCACGTTGGTAGGATCTTTCTCCTGATATTCACTGGATATTTACCTTGTTTCAATTTTATATCATCAATTCCAGTGACATCTTCATACTTAGAAAGGCTCCTCCTTTCCATGTATATGTCACATAATGAAAAATTGTACATGTTTTAATAACTCACTCTTTCCAACTTCTTTCTTGCTTCTATTAGTTTTGTACAGTTCCCTGACTTTTCAGATGACCGATTCAATTTCTCACCTCACGTACCCAAAATATAGAACTGTCCTCCAAAAATTGCCTTGGCAATCACAAGGATGACTCTGATTTCCATCTACCTGATGCAGCATATCTACATATATACTCTTCTTTTGACTTAAGTGATGCCAGAAGCAACTTTCTGCCTACATTATCAAGGCTTCTAACTACATTTCAATACTCTCTCTCACCAAGTTTCCTCAAATGCATTACCTTTTCTCTGAATCTCTTAGGCTGCATCTAATTCTTGTCTACATTTAATCCATCTGTTGGACCTCTCCCACTCATTTATCATATAGCGTAACATCAGCTGTAACTTTTAACAATATACTGTAGATCCCTTTTGCAGATCACTGAAGACATTAAATAGAATTAAGCCAACACAGTATAAACAATTAATGGGGGAGGGAGTAGCTAAACTGTAAAATGGGATGATCCAACACACAATTTATATTTTAAGACATTATTTCAAATATATTTTATCCTTGCTTATAGCCATTAATAAGTTAAATATCTCACTCTCAGTTTCTAAATGCAATACCATTATTTCTCTGCATACATAAATGTAGCATAGGAAACATGCTGACAATCAGTCTTCCTCTGCAAATGAATCCTATTCCTGTCACTGATGAGAAAAGGGTAGGCACATCAAGTCTACTCCTCACCACAAACTTTCAACCAGTTAATATTATATCAATTATTCTACATATCTTTAAAATTACAAATGAAAATACAGAGGGATCTAAATTTCCACTGACAATCAAGAACTCAGCTCCTTTCATAAGTTCTTCTGGAATTCTATAGTGTGATCCTGTAATTCAAAGAACATTGAACAACATGCTAACAGCACTTGTAACAGGAAAGGTACTATTTAATATAAAGCTTAAATAACATTTATGTCACCTAGTCCATGAAAAACATCCCCTAATTTATGCTTTGATTTCCAGAAGACTCATTTTCAGTACAACTTATCAACTGCCCTTCTGTTCTGGATTATGATTACAGGTCAGAAGAGGCCTTTCAGAACAGGAAGCACAGTAGCCAAGTATTCCAATTTTTAAAGCTATTTGTCAGTCTACTGAAATTAAGAAAATAATTTGTCTGAAGAAATGCACAATTAAAAATGAAAGTGAAACCAAGGATGAAAAGGTAAGTCTGAAGATATATTAACTGTAAAAATAATACAGTCCATGCTATTTTATACACAGTTGTTTATTCTTGTTCCATGTTTTAAAACTTGGACTCAGAAAAATCACAGGAAGTTTTGGGTTTTTACCCTCTTTTTGTTTTCCATTAAAAGCACCATAGTTACACGGCTTGATTCAATCGTCCTTTTCCACAATCACTTCTCCATAAAGCACCCTTCTTCTCTGTCGCAGCATGTGGAAGTAGAGTTGTGGAAATACTTGGATCAAAACATAAAAGAAAGCAATTTAGAAGAAAAAGTTCAACAGATCTCGTAATAAAAAAATACAGTTTTGCAGAATGATGAACTGAGGAAATATTATGGCATATAGTGCTGCAGTTGGTTAAGGTAAGTAATAGCAAGTCATGAACACTGCAGTGAATTACAAACCAATAATTACTCAGAACTCAGACAAGGCCCCCACAATTCATACCCTCTATTCAGTGCACTTCCCTCCAACGCTTCCTTCATATAAACAGGACTTATCTGCTTCCTGGCAGTGCCTTAAGTCTTCAAATCTGTGCTAACGTAGGCATATTTTAATTACGACCTTGAAGAGGATACAAATTTACCTTACTTCTTCAGATTTGAAGTGAGGAGGCTCCCTTTCTCCTAGCTTTCTGAGATCTTTATATTACTGTTCTACTGATACATTTGATACTTACATTTAATGAACAGAAAATCAGATTTATTCATGAAGCATTAAGTTATATCAACAACTGTAAAATCATTAGTAAGTTATGAAAACTTAGCACTTCTTTTATTCATATAAATCTTTCTCGTTGTCCTTCCTGATTTCTTGTGACAAGAAATTCCACAGTGTGTGCACGTACAGTGAAAGCCGACGTTTAAGTCCAACTCCTTAAAGGAATACCTTTATAAGGAGTCTGCAGATCACAGACACTTTTAACTTCGATTTTCCTACTTCTTAATGCTTCTCCCTAATCTCTTACCTTGTTTCTAGCCTCATTATCCAAACTATATAAAACACTGTTTGCCTAGCTTGGTCTAGCCTCATTTGAGGTGCGGCATCTGAATCAGGTTGCTTTCTCCTTGTCTCAACTGCTTAGGCATCAGTGGAAATAACACTGAAAGTGAAAGATAGTCACTCTACTCTTAGCTCTGGTTAGCCAATCGATCTGTCTTCTGCTATCCAGAAGCAGGACAATCAGATTAAACGAGGGACTGAAGTAGGTTCAGAGAAATTTGGGGGATGGATTTCCATGAAAATGAAATCTTGAGAATATTGCTTCAAGCTTTTCCCAAGCATACTCAAATGGCAATTTTCAGAGGTGGCATGTAACTGGATATTAGTAACAATAAAAATAAGGCAAATCTCCGGCACAATGTGCAGGACAATTTTTAAGCCACTGCTTCAAAGTGACAGAGACTCTTGAAATTCTCTATGACACAGTTGCAGATATTTCTGTGTGTAAGCAAAAAGGTTTTTTTACTTCATTCAAGTCTTAAAAATGCTTTCAGCATTTTCAGTGACATTTTTAAGACAGCTTATGTTCTGAGGCAGATACCAGGATGGAAAATTTCAATCTAACCAATTAAAGCACAGCAAAGCTCAGAACAGGCTCTTATAAAGGCTATAAACCAGGCTTTTATAGTAGAAAGTGTTCAGCCAATTTAACTACAGGCAGTGTTTCCAACATTGCTGATAACTGATTATTATGCTATTAGCGTTACTACAGTTAAGTATACTTACATGGCACATAGGAGAACATAACAATAATAAGGAAGTAATAGTAGTCAAAGGAGACATTATATTTGTTGGGAAGTCTCAGTGAAAACATTCCTGTTTTCTTCACATAGGGTAAAGCAGCATATATGGTTAGCAGTTCACCTGCAACTCCAGCAGGATACAAAATGATAAAAAAGTTGTATCTGCATTGAAAAAAAAATCCATGTGAGAAACACTCCATGAATTTAAAAGTTCCTCTTGCTATTATTAGTGGCACAGCAATATATTACAGTAGTTTCTGCACCAAAATCAATGACCAAATCCCGACTTGGCACAGAATATCAGTTTCAGTTACTTTGGAAAGAGTTACTTTGGTTTACAGAGAATGCATTCCTCAGTCCTTCTATTTAAAAAGGTGAAATATCAGAATGTGTGTATGTCTTTCGAATACTAAAGAGTGAAAAAATCCACAAATTTGTCGTCTCCAATAATGCCTTTTTAAAAATTTCCTGATCTTGCTCCTGTTGTCACTGGCAAGATGCAGACCAAGACTGAATCCCAAACTGAGATGATCCTACACACCCTTGTCATAGCGTATACAAACTGGGTCAACTCTATGTATTATAATTTCTTTGAAAATAATGTAAATCTTGAGAAACATCGTAAGCCTGCTTTACCTACTGGCACATGGGAAATCAAAGAAATACTGTGTTACCACTAATGGAATTAAAAAAATAAAAGAAAATGAGAGTTCCAGAAACTCATCAGATTCATTTTAAAATGGGAAGAAAATGTTCAAATACAAGGGGAAGGTATTCAGTTTAAATAAAATGTGGTTTGAATGGCATAGGCCACATAGGTGGGGACAAAATGAAAACTGTAATCAGCTGGGTTTGTGCTGTCATTACTCAGAGTGTGCCATGGAGATGCAGTTTCTCTGCTCTCAAGTTCATGCACAGAACAGCAAATGAGAGCTGTCAGACAGAAAGGCACACTGTGCACTCCATGACCAAAAGAGATCAAGATCCAAAACAGCAGTAATCCAGCCAGGCTGAGAGGACTCAGAGGTCAGTGAACACATTAGTGGAGGTATAAAAAGGAACTGATACTATATGATCCACACACTATTTGTCTCTACACAGTGGGGGAAAAAAAGAGGAAAAAAAAAAGAGAAAGTAAAAATTCTGAACTAAAATTTAAAGCACACCTGTCCCATTAGACAACGGGCAGGCAAATCTTTTACAAATGTAAGCTAAAGATAAGAACTTTCCTGTTTGATTATCCATAGATCTTGGAAGTACATTTTAGACTCTATGAAAAGACAATACATTTTCAAATGTTTTGTTTATAGTATATTTCACAATATATCTCTGCTGTTGAATGTCAGTTTTCCCTACTGCATATGAGAAGGAAACAAAAACTCCATCATTCAAGATACACTAAAGTGTACCTGACAAGGTAGTACTTTCTGGATGTATTTCTCTTTCTGAAGCCTATATAAAAAATTATTCATGAAACCAGACCTGACTATTTTTAAGTTTACAATTTAGTGCCTCAACATGATCAAACCTACAACCCTAGGTATTAGAAAAAAACCTCAAACACATTAAAAGAACAGACATAAATATCAGATATATCAAAGAAGTGTATTAGAAGCATCAGAACTGCATTATCTATAAAACAAAAATACAGGAAAATAGAGAAACAATCTTTTAAGTAAGAGTTGCCTGTGCTGAATATAAGAAAGATATTTTCCTTCCAGCAGTGTAAGTCTGTCTGTCTTATATGCATTTTTCAAATAACGACCCCTGAGAATACTTTTCTCCCAGTTACATCTCCTGATAAACATGCAGTCTCTGTAATAAACCTGATCTAGTGGTCAACACTTCAAAATCAAAGCAGCCTCGATATGGAACACGCTTTTTATGTGGGCTAAACTAAGTCAATATTTAGCTTAACTATACAAATACAACCTTACAAAAGCTCCAGTAAAGCACAACTTCTCATAAAGCAATAGTACGCATAAGACTGAGTAACAACAAATCTCACATTTTCAAAGGCCTGGAATCCACAAAAAAACAGTGCAGGTGCTTAATTTTGGGCATTGTATTCAGAAGCATTTTAAGAAGTCATACTGTGAGTTAAAAGATGACTCCAAAGATAAAGGGAAAAAAAATTAAATTAAAGCAGAGCTCAAACTGTAACACACAAAAAGCAAAGAACAAATCACACTTATCTAAGACATTCTTAACACTTTAAACCAAGTAACAATGACCCCAAGTACTGAAAGCAACTGACTTGCATTCAACTGACACAACCAAAGCTCAAACATCTGCTTTCCTGTGTGTTAGCTCAGCATGCGTGAAACTAACATGCACAGAACTATGAGAAACTGAAGTGCAAGACATCTCCACCTGGCCCATTTAATGAAGTATGGCAAATGGTTGAGCAGGTTGAATGTGTAGAAGGAATATCGAGTAATCTCTGTCACAGTCCATACGACCAGAAAAAGAATAACGCTCTCCTCATTCTGGATCTGCAGAAGTATAAAGAACCAAAACTTTCTTCATCCTTAAGCTTTTCTGTGCAAACTGCAACAGACTTCTATTTAAGATATACGAAACAGAACTAACATCTCATAAAGAAAGAAAATTTTGGCATAAAAGTGATATGTTGAAATCATCATCATATACAGTTCTTTACCATACATATTTGCTAACATACAGACATATTGCAAACTGAGCAATCTTCACCCATTATGCAAACATCAAAACATAACCCTCTATAATTAAGCTTAATCCTCTTCTTTATTCTCTGTCTGCATTTGCACTTTGCTGTCTCCCTCTTTTTTATTTGTGATTTACTTTTTATTTTTCACTCTTCAAAACAGCAAGAAGAAAACAGTGCTAGAGAATACATTCCTTTTATAAGCAGTTTTTACCAATGCTGCATTTCACTACTCTATCTCCTAGACTTTCTCTTCCTTTCTATCTAGCTTCTTCCTCACCATATAACACAAGTACCTATGAAACTTCAGACAAAAGAAAGGAATTTTTTAGTATAATCTGCTAACTGGAACTTGGTCGCAGATCAAATCTGGCAGACTTCAGGGAGCTGTAAGATAATTAAGGAGCTGGAACACAGATGGATCACTAAATGAAGAGTACTTGGTAGATGAGGAGCTTTGAGTAAACTCACTCAACAATCCAGTTTAAGATTTAAGTTCTGAGTCATTAAACTGCCTCATCAGTAGGTAGCACACCTCTCTGCTGTTTCAAAACAATGGTTCCTTTTCACTCTAAGTGAGCAGATAAACAAAAGCCCCCAAATACAAAGAAGGCACATGGGGATCTATCACAAACACTACCTTCTGAGGAGAAGAATTACACGCAAGTAATTTTCTTTTCTTTAAAAAGGGAGGAATTTTGTAATACACTTCCATGCCTGAAGGCTGAAAAGCTCCAGGGATGTCTGTGAAATAAAATAAAGTAACACAAGTTTTGTTAAAATTACAAAAAAGGGAAACATTTTTTTAAACAAAACGCAACATGGTGACAAAGCTTAATACATCTCAAAGATGCTGAAAATGCAGAACTCTGTCAAAAGCCAAGAAAAATTTTAACTGCTCATCATCTCATAAAATCTCATCCTCAATGTGTCAGTCAAAGAAGATGCACTTTTAGTGAAAGAATCTCACCAACACCACAAAAGAAAATGAGATATAAAAGTACCGCCAAACGCACAAACACATAGCAACAACTAAAGTGCAAAGACATTCAAACAAATAAGCAAAGGGAAAGACAGTACTAGGCTGTTCTTAGTTTCATGCAATTAGAGACAAACATTGATAACACAAACTTGGACTCAGTGCTAAATCCAAGCAGAAGAGCTTTAAATAAGTATGCAGAGAATTCCTATCTGTTGCCTTGCAAATCTCCAGTCAAGTAGGGAGCTCTGGGTCTGACTATTATCACTAACATGCCTCTCACCACCTAAAGTGACCCTGAACATTCATGCTTGCTAAGCAATAACAGCGTGAAATACAATCAGACATACATTCAGATGTATTTTTTTTTCCTCAGACACAGCTTGATCTACTGTACTGAAGATAGAAGAAACAAAATAAATGACTGGATGTGGTAAAGATTTAAGCCATTGCAGATAATAACAAAATGGCAAAATGTAGTGCTATGTTCTAGCACTCAGGTAAACATCCAACATCAAAAATCGTTAATCTTTAAGACATTGTCCCTTAAGGGAAAAATGAAAACATTTAGCTTATAAAAAAACAGATGTATGAAAAGCCTATTCCTTGTTGTAAAATCAAATGAAAGGAAAAGATGAAGCATAGAAAATGAGTCTTCTGTGAACTGCAATGAAGGGATCTGAGGAGGCAGATGTATGATAGCCCATTAGCAGAAAGGCACGTGCCATCTGCTGGTGAGACAGTTTAATGGCTCAGCTTTTTAAGTATAAAAAAATTGAGGAGCAGAGACTCAAAAATCTGACGATTCTTACATGCCCCCCACAGAAAGCAGACCTCAGAAACTAAACTGAATGTCCTATCTACAAGCTGTAAGCAATCAGCTTGCTTCATTGTGATAATGAATCATTAGACTTACAATAACCACCAGGCAAATAAACCTCTCCTGTATATAGCACGTGAAGTGCCACTGTGGCATGCTGGGCAACCTGATATATTTTTAATGAAAATAATGCAGTATGGATGCCACCAAATGTTAATATTACCATAAGATTTTAAATCCTGAGAAAATTACTAAAATAAATTGCAAAATTACAACCATGTTCATCCAGGTAAATTCAATTTAAGACATATTTTCATTCAGATTAACTTGTTAAGTGCTAATTTAAGTTTCTGAAAAGGAACTGATAATACTTTAGGAGATTTGCACTGATCTCACTTAGGCAGACCACAGCCAGTAAATGCCAAAGACTGTGCTGATTCTCAGCTAAGACCTAGACCTAGTCTCCTGGGTAGAAGCACACAAATTCCATCCTGTAACACCACCTTCCAAAATCACACTCAAGTATCTAAGTATTCTCTGGAGAAATGTCATTAATTTTTTAATTGGTCTTCCTGGAACTGAGAACCATACTAATAGCTTCTCCTTAAAAAAAAAATCGAAACACAACTTGCTCACGCACATACCTGTTTTATGCTATGTGCAATGAACCACACCATGAAGATTCTTGAACTCACTTGGACCCCAGTCACAAGCACAGATGTGCGAACTATTCCTTAAAAAGAGAAACGCGTTATCTCTGTTGTGCAATTCACATTTTAATTAGTTACAGGAGAAACTAAAACAATGAACTCACCAACTGCACAGTGGACTACCTGTAAATAAAAATAAGTTAGAGGTTACTGATGTACAGTATGTTACTATCTTCACTATAAACATGGCCTTTTGAAATTAATACAATCCTAGGCTTAATTCTGAAGGAGAACTGATTTTCTGTCTCAAATTAACAGTCTTTAAGATAAATACACATTAGAACCCTGGCAACAAATGCTGTGATGGGCCCAGAATCTAACCTGTGCAAAAACAGGAAAGATTTATTTTCCAAATTAACTGTATATATTACATATTTACACTTACAAAGCATTTAGGTTTTAGCCAGTAAGCTTTCCTTCCATTATCTTATTCAAAGAGAAATTTTAGAGGACAGTGTAGACGTGGTCATAACAGATGCTAAATGCATTACAATTTTAAAGTGCTCTGTATCAATTACAGATTAATAACGTTATTATAATTTCGTCAACGGCAACTATGAAGCTTCAGACTTATCGTATGGTCACTAATGTTTAGGAAATAGAGCACTTTCCATTATTTTGGCAGATCTGAGTAGAATTACTTCTAGTGAAAGCTTTATACTATAAAAGCCTATATACAGATGACCACACAATTTTAAGTTGCTTGAACTACATGTTACAGACAGATTGAGAAAGTAAGTTAAAATGTACATAGGCACTCTTTGTTGTGCCTGGGAAAGAATGGTAAGTGCTCAATTCACCAAAAAGTTTCATTCTACAGATGTATCATAAACTGAGGCCACTAGTGCATATCAAGCACTGGAACAGGCTGCCCAGGGAAACAGTAGAATCGCCATCACTGAGTGTATCTAAAGAATGTGTAGGTGTGGTCCTTAGGGACATGGTTTGGTGGTAGACTTCGCAGTGTTAGGTTTACAGTTCGACTGGATGATCTTAAAGGCCTTTTACAACCTAAACAATTCTGTGATGTTGTGGGTATACACTTTGTCAAGCTTGCACAGACCCTGTTGTAACAGAAAACATGGGGCGTGTGAATCCAGTCAGGAAATAAGCACAAGCAGGAAAGGCACTGAAGGATGATGAGTCCAGTACAGGGAATAAGAGGGAAGCTACCATCGCTGGAGGGTAAAACCTAAGCTTGAGAGTTGATCTGCTGGCTGGAACGCCTCCAGAGATTTTGCCTTTAGAGTTAGACTCTCAAATTAAGGCAGTTCCCAGGCAGTATTACATATAAAGATATATTGGAATTAAGCTTGAAAAAATGTGTGCATTTGTTTCAACTAATCATTTTGCTCTAAAAAAATCCGTTCATTAAATAATAAAGTTAGAAAGACTTTAAGTACTAAGATAATATTTTGCTATTAAATTCAGGTTAATAATGCATTTTGCTTATGATATGCATCATCCAGTAAAGCAAACTAATGTTTAAATTTTACCTCAAGCAAAGCAAATGTCTGGAAAAATTTAAGCGTCTTTTGAACACTTCTGAATAAGCCTCTATGTGTTCCTTTCTGTATATAAAACCGCACCATGGCAATACCTAATACCAGCCACCTACAAAAGAAAGAGAATGGATACATATCAAATTAGAACTCTAAAAATATCCATCCATCATAACTAATTTAGTAGAATACTTTCTTCACAGATTATCTTTGTTTCTTCAGTTGACAGTGTTCTCAGGAAATTATTAAAAATATTTTTAGACATAAATATTACATAAAGTAATGTAAACATTACACTTTTTCTTTACTAGGGAATTTCTTTACTGGGGAAATTTCTCTACAGGGGAAAGGATGGAGAATGACTTGTTTATATTCAAAGGACTATTGTGAATTGAGCGGACCTTTGCCAAGCCCATAAGTTCATCAGACTTTTCACTAGCAGAGACTACATATTTTTACTATTAAATCTTCTTGCATCTTTACTATGAATTAGTTATTCAAAAACACACAATGAACTTGGCATCATTCTGAGTAACAAGTAAAGGGCTGGAACCTATCAACTACTTTTTTTGCGTGTTTTGTAGCCCTTCAAATGATAATTTTCAGAACTGACTAGTGATGTGAATATTTCTGTTCGTGGTTGTACAACTGTAGTTACCATTATGATTCAGTCTTCAAAAGTGCTGAAAAGTGATCTTTGAAAATCAGACTGAAAATCAATGCTGAAAGATGGGTGCTCCATGTTCCTGACTTACAGAGAAAGGTATATTTAACTCACACATTTGATGGTGTTGGCTAATTTTTTAAATTTTTTTAAAGGAAACTGAACAGTGCTACCAACTGATAAACCTTCCAATATAAAAGAAACAGTATCTTTTAAATCAAACTTGATATAAAACTTAAATTGAGATCTCAAATGAAAATTGAAACTACAAAAATAAACTTCTAAAGTGGGGTTGACTTGATGCCCATCACCCAGCACAGACCCAAAACAATAATCTAAAGGTGTGTGCAATTCCTTCCACACAATTAGTCCATGTTTATTTAATTAATATTTTCAAAATAGTGTACCATATGTTCCATGTCTAATGCAGAGTTATACCACACTCTTACAAAGATCATACTAGTGAGATGCCTTGGAACTTCAGGTTTCAATCCACAAAGACTACAAAAGACTACAAAAGCACAAAATTTCTTTAATGTAGACTTACAGGCATAACCAGAGCTACGGATGGCTAGTTTGAGAGTGAAAAATACAAAAGTTACAATAACTTTAGCTTAATTTCTTGTCTGGTGAGGAAAAATTACTCAGTCCTTTCATTGTAGGTAAAGCCATAGCAAGCACATTACATGGTGACGTGAGCTCTGGCTAAGGAAGGGGCCAAGTGACAAAGCAGAGAGATCTGAGAAATACTCAGAGGCAGATTCAGAGAGCACATAAACATTTGGAGAAATAGTTATAGAAACATTGGGATAAATACTGAACATCTCTCCTACTCTTGCACTCTTCCCTTAGCATAAGGCACTGGCTAACGCTGGAAATGGTGTACCAGGAAACACTGATCTTAGGTCAGACCTGTTATGCTGTAATGGCATGAGATTCGCATGGTTTGCGACAGCTTTCTGTTCACCTCAGATGGCATGTACTTCACTATTAGCCCCTGAACAACTCTTAGACACAGTGCCTACTGCTACACAGTCACTTGGTGTGGCCTATTCCAGCACTTCATGATGGCATTTGAAACTCACATAGTTAGTGAGGCTTTCACACACAGTAGGAATGATTCCCTTCCTTGATCCCTTCTACTTTAAGCCCATTAATTCGATCTGCAAGAGCTCCAGAATTTGCCTCCACAAATATTACTCGGATTTCATAATTGTGAGTGCATCAATTTAAGTTTGTCTGCCACCACTTCAGAAATGAGGAATTCCTCATTTGTCGTCCTTCACAGTAAAGCTTCCCTGTATTATCATGAAGTGTTTGACAAGAGGAATGTGACAGTGAGTTTACAACATCTGGCAGTATGACTGGTGACAGCAACAGCTCCATTCCACTAGCCTTGGAAGTCATAATACATCTAATCTAACAAGACCTTTTCTGCGTATCATTCTGTAACAGAAGGGCTGCAGAGAGGAGTAATCTTGGACTGCTCTCAGAAGCTAAGTTTGCAAATATGTTTTACATAAACAATTTTCCTGAATTTCTGCAGATCAATTTATTTAATTGCCAACAGCTTTGACTCTGGAACTCATGAAAGCCCTTGTAGCAAATACAGCAAATCACGGTGAATTGGAAAACACTTTCTATAAGATTGGGTACTGATCTGTCATTTTCACCACTTAAACTTTTGGTACAAAGATAAGCCATTTTTAAAATTAAAATTATTATAATTTGCAATGATGTATTGGTTTATTAAAAGTCTAGAAACACTGTTTGCTGTATTGCACTATCTCAGCAAACGGACAAACACACTGTTCCTGTTAAGCATTGCACCACTTCAAATGCTTATT
Source organism: Piaya cayana (assembly GCA_013389865.1). Taxonomy (NCBI): domain Eukaryota; kingdom Metazoa; phylum Chordata; class Aves; order Cuculiformes; family Coccyzidae; genus Piaya; species Piaya cayana. The sequence goes on from WAAB01021230.1 coordinate 27,178, forward strand.
TTTCTCCTAAATGGCACCTGTCAAAGACTATAAAAATTTGTTCCCATCTCTTATTTCTCTATTTCCACGTAGAATATGCAGTTTTAATGTCTTAATCCCTTTTGATATTAATGGAAGATGGGAAAGAATGAAGTGACAGATACTGAATCAGCACCTAAGGTCAAAACTAGTACGGTTCGATAATCTTCTTCAGACATAAAAGTCCGTGGCAAGAGTCAGTGTTCATTAGCAAATTCACACATGGAGCATGAGGCTGGGAATTCAATGAGGGAACATTAACCCGCCAGCTAGAAAGAAATGACATTGAGTAAAAGCACTTTTCAGAAGGTGCTGCTGCAATATATGAATAGACTTGAATGTGTTCAAGATTGACGAATGCTAATGAGAACAAAGCCATTATGATAACATTCGCAGCTTTGGGCGTCAGTGCTTGAACTGCTTCATCTGCAGGATATCAGTTTTGCTTTAAGGGATTCAAATGGCAGAGAGTTCAGCCACTGGTAACCAAAGTAAAACAGCTCTTATGATGAACGTCAGCCTGGAAGTTATGAAATAGCTCTTAGGTTTCTTTTAAACATGTGGAAATTCATAGTTCTGGTTGTTAGGTTTTTTTCCCCCCAAGAGTAGTGAACAGAACAAATCTTCAACAGCTGAAAATAAGTGCTTCAAGCACTAACAACACAAATCTTAATGCTCTTATAACCTGTTATTCAACATACACACCAATCTCCCTCAAAGCAAAGCATCACTGTATGAGGGAACAGCTCAAACGAGTCCTCTCCTCTCCACCTACATCCACCTTCTCATCACTAAATGCCCACTGCTGCTCAACACCACACTCTGCTTCAGAAATTTCTGCCTCACAGGGAGCTGGTGGGTGCTCTGCTTACTTGGATCCAACACCTGAGATGCTGCCCATCCCACACGGCAAAAGTGGAAAACATTTGATTTAAGCTAAAGTAAAGTTTTGTCTAAGTAACTGTATTTTTTGAAAGTTAGACAGACTGTCCATCTGACAGCATGATTTCTTTCAAACAGTGTTTTTCTGGGCACCGTTCATTCTTTGAAGATGACAACGTCTTGTGTGAGGTATAATCTGTGCCGAACACATGTGTCTTCTCCTATAATCACTTGTTTGCGGCTTTTTCCTATTTCAAAAGCAAAAGTCAGGCAGGGAGCTGGCTCCAGAGCTCCAAATGAGCAAGAACTTCGATTGTCACGAAGTTCATAACAACATCAGAATTAGTCCTTGGAAAGTAACAGAAAATGCATAATCCTCTTAATATTTCTACATCCGCACGCGAGCGGGAGATACTTTCCTTCACCAGGTTTCACCTCGCCGAACATGACGGGCGGGGATCGCTCCCTCGCGCTGCCCATGCCCGAAGAAGGATGCTCGCTCTCGCAGCACCCCGAGGAGGCTCGGCGGCTCCCGGGGCCGCACCCGGCCTCCCCCCCCCCGCCATTCCTAGTGGGCTATACTTAACCTCCGCGGGGCGCGGCGGCGCTGCGCCCTATTAGGCAATGTCCCGCGCTGCGTCCCCGCCGCCCGCTTACCCCGCCGTCATGGCCACGTTGTAGAAGATGAGCCACGCCGTGGCCAGGGCGCCCGGCCTCCTCTTCTTGCCGTTCTCCTCTGCCGCGCCGCTACCGCCCCCGTCCTCCTCGCTGGCCGCCATGGCTCGCGCGGGGTCGGCAGTAACCGCGGGGGGGGCTGCGGCCGCGCCCCGGCCGCCCGCCAGTCACGTGATCCGCGCTCCGCCCCCCCCACTCTTCCCTCCAGCAGGCCCCAGGCGCGGCGGCGCTAGCGGGGAGCGCGGGGTGGCTCTGTGCGCTGGAGAGGTTCAGGTTGGGGAATAAATTTGCTTAAAAACGCAAAACAAGCAAACAAACAGTTTAATAATGAAAAACTTTCCTCTTGCTCGCTTGGAAACGGCAGCTTCTTGCGGACTGAATTCGTTTCGCGTATTTTCAGCGGCTTCACTGAATCATGGAATCATAGAGTGGTTAAGGTTAGAAGGGACCTTAAAGTCCATCCAGTTCCAGCCCCTGGAACCCTCCCACCAGACCAGGCTGCCCAACGCCCCATCCAACCTGGCCTTGAACACCTCCAGGGATGGGGCAAACTTGTGCCAGTGCCTCGCCACTCTCATTGTGAAGAAATTTCTCCGTATGTATAGGCTAAGTCTGCCCCTCTCCAGTTTATACCCATTCCCCCTTGTCCTGTCACTACAAGCCTTTGTGAACAGTCCCTCTCCAGCTTTCTTGCAGCCCCCATCAGGTACCAGAAGGTCACTATAAGGTCTCCTCGGAGACTTCACCAGGCTGAACAACCCCAACTCTCAGCCTGCCCTCGTATGGGAGGTGCTCCAGCCCTCTGATCATCTTTGTAGCTTTTCTCTGTGTTAGGGTCGGAAAGATTTTGCAAAGATGACGAGGCAGAGTTGCTAGCAACATAAATGTTTATTAAAAATTAAATG